>CAUYUJ010008202.1:10040-41675 GCA_963575745.1 Prorocentrum cordatum | reverse complement strand
TCCTCCTCCTTCCTCATCCTTCCTCCTTCATCCTCCTCCTCCTTCCTCTTCCTCTTCCTCCTCCTGCTCCTCCTCCACCTCCTGCTCCTCCTCCGCCTCCTCCTCCGCCTTCGCCTCCTCCACCACCACCTCTCGTCCAAACTCGCCTCGACCGCCTCCCCCACCTCGTCTACCTCTTCCTCCCTTCCCCTCCTACTCTGCCTCCTTCTCCGTCCCTCCTCTCCTCTTCCTTCCCATACCCACCTTCTCCTCTCCGCCTCCTCCTCCTCTTCCTCCTCCTCCTCCTCCTCTTCCTCCGTCTCCGTCTCAGTCTCCTCCTGCTCCCCCTACTCCCCCCTCCCTCCTCATCTTTCCCAGGCATCCGATGTCATGTTTTTTTCAATGCGGGCCCCCCGAAATCGTGACCCTTTCTCCAAGACCGGTTGTTCATATCGAGTCTTTGTCTCACGGTGCGGGGGGCCAGCGAAGGACCCCAGAGGCCCGAAAACATCCCATCATGGTTCTTCCGCGACGCGACCATGTCTGGGCCCTCTCCGCGTCTCCGTCTTGATCGCCTCCTCTCCTCCCTCTTCTGGGGGCAAAAATACCGCTACTCCCCGAGAGCGGTCTGAACGCGATGCCAGCCGTGGCGACAAGAGCCTCCGAGGAGGCCCGTAGAGCCGAAAAGGAGGGAAGGGTAGCGGTACCGACCCTCCTCCTCCTCCTCCTCCTCCTCCTCCTCCTCCTCCTCCTCCTCCTCCATTTCCTCCTCCTCCTTTTCCACCTCCTCCTCCTCCTCCTCCTCCTCCTCCTCCTCCTCTCCTCCTCCTCCTCCTCCTCCTCCTCCTCCTGCTTTCCTTCCCTCCCTCCTTCCTTCCTCTTTTTCTTCATTCCTTCCTTCCTTTCTTCCGTTCTTCCTTCCGTCCCTCCGTCCTTCCTTCCTTCTTTCCTTCCTGCAATCCTTCCTTCGTGCATTCCTTCCTCTTCCACCTCATCCTCCACCTCCTCCTCCTCCTCCTCCTCCTCCTCCTCCTCCTCCTCCTCATCATCATCATCATCATCAACATCAACATCATCATCAGCATCATCATCAGCATCATCATCAGTAAAAGCATCATCATCATCATCACCACCATCATCGTCATCATCGTCAAGATCATCATCATCAGCATCATCATCATCACCACCACCACCACCCACATCTTTCTCATCAACATCATCATCCTCATCATCAGCAGCAGCAGCATCAGCAGCAGTATCATACTCATCATCATCAGCAGAATCAGCATCACCATCATCATCATCAGCAGCAACAGCAACATCAGCATCATCAACATCATCAGCATCAGCATCATCATCAATATCATCATCAGCATAATCAGCATCAGCATCAGCATCAGCATCATCTTCATAATCATCAGCATCATCCTACTCGCCAGCATCAGCATCATCAGCATCATCATCACCATCATCAGCATCATCATCATCAGCAGCATCATCGACATCAGCATCAGCATCAGCATCACCATCATCAGCATCAGCATCATCATAATCCTCATCCCCATCATCATCATCATCATCATCATCATCATCATCATCATCATCATCATCAGCAGCATCATCATCATCAGCATCATCATCAGCAGCAGCATCACCATGATCATCATCACACCTCCTCTCCCTCCCCGTCCTCCTCCTCCACCTCCTCCTCCTCCTCGTTCTCCTATTTTCTGCCTCCTCCTCCTCCTACTCCTCCTCCTCCCCCTTTCCCTCCTCCTCCTCCTCCTCCTCCTCCTGCCCCTCCTCGCCCTCCGCTCCCCTACCCTCCCCCACCGTCCCTTCACCCTTCACCACCACCCTTTCCCGTCCCCCCGCCCTCCTCCCTCCTCTCCCCCCCGCGTGCAGCGACCGAGGCCCCGGCAGGGTGCTCGGTCGCCATGCCCACCAGCGCGAGGGTTCCGTCGTCCTCGACGGGGCTCACGGCCTGCAGCCCGCCGCGCGGAGGGGGGGAGGACGGGGGGGGGGAGGAGGAGAAGGGGGAGGAGGAGGAGAAGGAGGAAGAGGAGGAGGAGGACTCAGAATTAGAATTGCGGGGGCTGGAAGCTGCACGAGGGAAATCATGGCGGCAATAAGATAATGACTGCAGCGTTTAATTTCTGCTACGTTATACAGCGCTGGGGCTCACGGCGGCGGGACCTCCAATCTGTGTCAGGATTGTGCGGGACTGGTCTGGCGAAGAAGGGAGACAAAGGAAGAAGAGAACCAGAAGTGTCCAACCCCACCGCACTCTCGACTCAGCAGGTATACCCCGTCGCTGCCTGACGCGGCGGGGCGCGGGCTCACCCTCTTCAACGAGTAGCTCGCTCGTGTTTTTAGGAGCGGCATTGGAGGGGCACACACTCGTGAGTGATGGTAGCGTGACTTTTTCCAGGCCGCATCTGCGTATTTACCTAAAAGCTCGTGTTGATAGGTTTCTAGTAGGGTTAAAAGAGAGCATCATGACTCCCCAGGGTGGTCTGGGCAGATGCCGGACGGGCGCCGGGAAAACCGGGGACTCCTTTTTTAGCCAACAGTAACGCACTTCGTGGTCTTCGAGTTCCCAAAACTCCATTCCTGGGCATGATTTTGAATGCCCGGAGCCAACTGTAGGCCACTTCGTGTTCTTCGAGTTCCCAGAACTCCATTCCCGGGCATGATTTTGAATGCCCGGAGCCAACTGTAGGCCACTTTGTGGTCTTCGAGTTCCCAGAACTCCATTCCTGGGCATGATTTTGAATGCACGGAGCTAACTGTAGGCCACTTCGTGGTCTTCGAGTTCCCAGAACTCTATTCCTGGGCATGATTTTAAATGCCCGGAGCCAACTGTAGGCCAGGCTGAGGCTGAGGCTGAAGCAGTCTGAGGCTGAGGCTGAGGCAGGCTGAGGCTGAGGCTGAGGCAGGCTGAGGCTGAGGCAGGCTGAGGCTGAGGCCGAGGCTGAGGCTGAGCCTGAGGCTGAGGCCGAGGCTGAAGGCAGACTGAGGCTGAGGCTGAAGCAGGCTGAGGCTGAGGCTGAGGCTGAGGCAGGCTGAGGCTGAGGCTGAGGCAGGCTGATGCTGAGGCAGGCTCTGAGGCTGAGGCTGAGGCTGAGGCAGCCTGAGGCTGAGGCAGCTGAGGCTGAGGCCGAGGCTGAAGGCAGACTGAGGCTGAGGCTGAAGCTGGCTGAGGCTGAGGCTGACGCAGGCTGAGGCTGAGGCTGAGGCAGGCTGATGCTGAGGCAGGCTGAGGCTGAGGCTGAGGCTGATGCAGGCTGAGGCTGAGGCAGGCTGAGGCTGAGGCGGAGGCTGAAGGCTGTTTGAGGCTGAGGCTGAAGCAGGCTGAGACTGAGGCAGAGGCAGGCTGAGGCTGAGGCTGAGGCAGGCTGATGCTGAGGGATCCTGAGGCTGGGGCTGAGGCTGATGCAGGCTGAGGCTGAGGCAGACTGCGGCTCAGGCCGAGGCTGAAGGCAGACTGAGGCTGAGGCTGAAGCAGGCTGAGGCTGAGGCTGACGCAGGCTGAGGCTGAGGCTGAGGCAGGCTGAGGCTGAGGCAGGCTGAGGCTGAGGCTGAGGCTCATACCGGCTGAGGCTGATGCAGGCTGAAGCTGAGGCAGCCTGAGGCTGAGGCCGAAGCCGACGGCAGACAGAGGCTGAGGATGAAGCAGGCTGAGGCTGAGGCAGAGGCAGGCTGATGCTGAGGCAGAGGCAGGCTTATGCTGAGGCAGGCTGAGGCTGAGGCTGAGGCTGATGCACGGTGAGGCTCAGGCAGGCTGAGGCTGAGGCCGAGGCTGAAGGCAGACTGATGCTGAGGCTGAAGCAGGCTGAGGCTGAGGCTGAGGCAGGCTGAGGCTGACGCAGGCTGAGGCTGAGGCTGTGACTGCAACTGCCGTTGCCACTGCGACTGTCATCGCGAATGCGACTACGACTGCGAGAACAGCAGAATTCGACAGCTGGATTCTCATCTGAATCTTAAGGGGAATGCTTCCAGATATGCTCCTACACATCGCTGTTAGGTTGCTTTGCCGGGATAATTTGACGACCTCGGGCCGCAGACGTGATGTCTGAAAGCCCGTCCCAAGACGCCAGCACAACGGTAGCCCCCGGGTCACGCGAAGGGCGAAGTGGCGGTGCGTAGACGCCTTGACCTGGTAGATAGAAGAATTTGATGGATGGAGGTAACCTCAGGAAGGCATTAAGAAACCCCCCTGGGTTATTCTTAGCACCCGGTGTTCTCAATACTCCAGGCGGGCAGTTTTAGCCGAATGATACACTTAGCACCCGCCGCACACAGAAAACAAAATCCACCATCGGCGGCCGCCCCACTAACGCCAAGAGAGGGTGTCGTGACGACTGTCAAGGATCTAGCCCAGATCTTTGTGCACCTTTATCCCTGGCACGTCTTGCAAAGCCTTGCTAAACTCTGCCAAGCACTGCTAAGCCCTGCTACGCCCAGCTAAGCCTTGCTAAGCCTTGCTCAGCCCTGCGAAACCCTGATAAGCACGCACTGCTAGGCCCTGCTAGGCCCTGCTAGGCCCTGCTAAGCCCTGTTGAACCCTGCCAAGCTCTGATCAGCCCTGCTAAGCTCTGCCAAGCCCTGCTAAGCCAGTTACGCTCAGTGGGTGTCGTTCGTCGTTCGTCGTCCGTCGTTCGTCGTCCTTTGCGATTCCTTTTATCCCCCCTTAGAGAAATAGAATATCCTCGGCCTTCCTAAGGGGAGGTCCAGCCCAGGGTATCGCCCCTCCACGCACCCCCGCGTTATCTTAGCACCCACACGACGCGAAAATTCCAAACAGCCCGACATGGCCTGCTTGGCCCTGCTAAGCCTTGCTAAGCCCTGCTTGGCCCTGCTAAACTGCTTGGCAAGAGCAAATCTGCGCTTGGCAGGCCTTAGCTAGGCCCCGAGTCCCCTCAGCCAGGTCTTCCGGTGCGGCCATAACGCTCCAGGGTGCGGGGGCGTTATAATCCACCGGAAAAGGGGGGGTTCTTAATGCCTTCCTGAGGTTAGACCTCCAAGGATGCGCGCCCTTCCTGGCACGATCGCCTTGGGACCCACCGCAGTCACGAGTTGCGGGAGCCGTTCCGTCCACGACCGAAGGCCACCTCCTCGCTCCGCCTCCTCGGCCCCGGCACTGCCCTCGGGCGAGGGCTGGCCTGGCACGCTGGCGGCAGCCGCGCGGAGGGCCGCGCTGGCGCGCCGGCGATTGACCTTTTTTCCTGCCCTGCGTGTTTTCCTCCTCTCGTTGAACAGGTCGGCGTCGGTCTCGGGCATGGGCTCGCTCTTGCTTTTGCTGTTGTCCTTGCTCTTGCCCCTGCCAGACACCACCTCGGCGTGCCCGCAAGAGCCGATGGGCGCCATGGCTCCTGTCCTCATCCAAAATTGGCGCGGTGCCGAAGGACCAAGCAACGTCGGCCTCCAGCCCGGGCGTCGCGAGCAGTGCTGTCCTTGTCGCACCCGGCCTCGCGAGAAGGAGACCCGGGCTGAACTTCTAGCGAGAGGCCCTTGGCGGCGCTGGCAAGAGCCCCACGCGGCGGCTGGGGCCCGCCCCGCACGGGCGCGCATCGAAAAGTCTAGATCCACCCCAAAAACCAGGTTTGGGCGCCAGGCGTTATATATATATATAGTCCATAAGAAATAAATCTACACTTTTCCGAAGCAAAATGTCTCGCGCGGGAGACCCCCGAAAAGTCTATACAAACATAAAACCGTGTTAATATCAACCCAAAAAAAATGATATTGGCCCAGCTGCATTAAGATAAACGCTCCCGATCTAAACTTTTCCGCCGGCGGGGCCAGGGGGTGGGCGACGGAGGCGGGCGCGGGGGCCTTCGGCTGGGCCAGCGGCGCTGCCGCTCGAAGGACAGCGCCGCCGTCGCCCTCGTCGGCAAGGGGCAGGAGAGAGGAGGAGGAGGAGGAGGAGGAGGAGGAGGAGGAGAAGGAGGAGGAGGAGGAGGAGGAGGAGGAGGAGGAGGAAGAGGAGGAGGAGGAGGAGGAGGAGGGAGGAGGAGGGAGGAGGGTGGTGGTGGTGGTGGCTTGGGTAATTAAGCATCTGGTGGGGCCGCGGGCACAGCCCCTTTAGCGGCACCTCCCGCCCAGGGATGGCTGGGGGACAGCTCACCACCCGTCGCGGGGGCCTAGTACCTCAGCGTCGCTGTGCCTCTCGGTCCGAGAGACCACCGGGGGGAGGATTCCCCTTGGGGGAACCGCCTGTTCCCACCACGACCCCAGGACGGCCAGCAATACCTATCTCCCGTACCTGGGGGCGGGAACCCCAGGAGAGAGCTACGGCTGCGGCCCCGACCTGGGACGGGGGGAACAAAGCGATCCCTCCAGCGGGGCCCCAGTGGTCTTCCGTGCCGGGAGAGCAACGAGAAACGCGGAGGGGGGATGAGCAGCGTGAGAGCGCCCGCTCACCTCCGCTGGGGCCCCGCCCGTCTGAGCCAACCCCGGGGCCACCGCAGGGCGCAGCTGCGAGGCGTTCGGAGAAGACCGGAGGAGGCCCTCCCCGGAGTGCGGTACCCCCGCCCCCGCCCCAGCTCGGCTGCGGGACTCGGCCCTGCCTGCGGGGAGGGACGGGGGGGGAGAGAGAGGTGCCCGCCCCCACTTCCCACCCCCCTCACCTTCCACCCCCCGGGAGGCCCCGGGCCGACGCCGAGGCAGGGGGGGCCAGGTTCTCGAAGCAAATCCCGCGCGGCGACAGGAGCCAGCCGCAAGGAGCAGACCCCCAGCCCCAGGAAACCCAGCAGGACCCGGGGCACTCCCGGACACCACCACACCCCGGTCCCGAGGCACCCAGGCGGCGGAAGGAAGGACTTTTCGGTGCGAAGCCGAGAACGCACGGACAGCAGGAGCAGCTGCAGGCACATGCCCTTGGCCCGCCCGGCCCAGAAACTCAGCTGATGCTTGTCGACGCTTGCGGCGAGCAGGACCGCCTCGGGGTACCCCGCTTCTCCAGGCCTGGCTGACAGCACTGCCCGTGTGCAGGCCTCCTGGGACGCCGGCTGCGGCTGCGCCCGCGCCACCCAGAAGGCCGCCCGGCCCTCCGCCGTCCCCGGGCATCCGCCGCACGCATGGAAGGAGAGGCTGCGCTGGCGCGAGCCGCAGAGGACGCAGGACTGCACCGCTGCCCAGGACCTGCGGCCCCCCACGTGGCCGAGGACGAAGAGGCCTGCCCTCCAGCGGCTCAGGGACCTCATGCCCTGCAGCACCTCCCATGGGTACCCGCCCCTGAGGGCGGCCGCGAGGTCCCTCACCAGCCCCTCGCACAGGGAGAGCAGGGGAACTAGGCGGTCATGGGCACTCGCCCTGGCCTGCCACTCCCCCTGGCACACGCGCGCCACCTGCTGCTGGACGGCCTCGAGGCACGCGCCCCGCGACTCCCCCGGGCGGGCCTGTGACCAGGCGGGCCAATCCGACACGCCCCAAGCCACTAGCAGCCTGGCAGACTGGCTCGCCCAGGACATTCCCTGGGACGCGTGGGCCGCCTGGAAGACCGAACGGTAAAGGTCGTCCTCGGGAAGGGCCCACAGCCCGGAGCGCCGCCGAGCCACATCTACCACCCCTCGCCCCGCGCCAAAAAGGGCCCACCCCAGCTCCGCCTCTGCTGCCGACGACGAACGCCACGGCGGGGCCCCAAGGAGGACCCGGGCCCGGCTGCTGCATGCCTCGTCCTGCGCCACCGCGCACCCCTCCGCGACGCACCACAACCACCGCCCGAAGCGGAGGCCCCCCTCTATCTTCATGTCAAAGATGCTGGCCGCCACAGCCAGGGGAACATCGCCACTGGCCACCTGGCCGGCCAGGGAAGCAACCTGGGCAGACGCCGCAGCCAGGCGCATGCTGCACATCGCACGCAGGTCCAGGCCGCCCCGCCACGGGAGGCCCAGCCACTTGCGCACCTGCACGACCCCCAGCTGCACGGGCCCCCTCCCCCGCAGGCGGAGCTCCAGTGGCCGCGCGGCCTGCGCAGCCGCGCGGGCTGGAGGCGCTCCAGACACGAGGACTGCATGCTTGGAAGCCTTCGTATGGGGGCTGGCTTTCTCTGCGCATGCCCATCGGGCCAGGACTTCCACCGCCGCCGGAGCCCCGCGACGAGCCCAGCAGGACGGGGTCGCCCGCATGCAGGATGGCAGCATGCCGCGCCGGCGCGGCCCTGTCCCATTGCCAGGAGGGCGGAGGCCTCGAGGTCCAGGTCCGCCGCGAGTTCCGCATCAGACGGAAGGCCCCGCCCTTCGCTGATGGCACGCTGGAGGGAGTGGACCATGCCATCCCTGGGCAGACCCGTGCACTGCCACACTCTGCCCCGCCAAGCTCTCAGCATCCGCGCCCCGATGCCCACCCCCAGCCCCGCGTCGCAGAGCGCCCTCGGCAGGCCGCCCATGTAGGACGGAAAGAACACTGGACCCACGGTGCCCCCCCCCGCAAGGCCCTGCCGCATGCTGACGATGGCCACGCCGTTGATGTTAACGTGGACCAGATCCTCCTCGAGGACACTGCAGAGGAGGGCGAAGCACCCGTCGCGGAGCCCGGCATGGGCACCCACGCGGTACAGCAGCCCCTCTCTCCAGACACGCGGGAAAGCCTTCTGGAGGTCACCCGACACTGCCCACAGGGCCCTCCCCTGCTCCACTGCCTGGGCCACCAGCTCGTGCAGTAGCAGATGGGCGTCCCCAACATCGCGGACGTAGCCGCTCTGGCCGGGGAGGACCGAAGAAAACACCTTCGCCCTCACCCTCAGGCACAGGATGGCCTCCTGGAGCAGGCCGAATTGCGTCTTGACCATAATCAGGCGAAGGCTCTCCCCGAGCTCGGGGGGTCCCGCTTTGCGGAGGGGCACGGCGCAAAGGCTCCGCCACCCCCTCGGCCGGGAGGCCAGGAAGCTGGGGCCCGCCACGAGCATCAGAAGACAAACCACCGTGTCAAGCGGGGCGCATGCCATCTGGAGGATCAGGCGGGGCACCAGGTCGGGCGTCGTCGCGTCCGTGGAAGACCACCCCGCGAGCACCTGCTTTACCTCGCTCTGGACGATGGGCCCGTCCAGTTCTCCGCGCCCTCGACGCGCCCAGGCCCTCCCCGCCAGGGTGCGCACCGAGGCCTGGACGAAGGCATGCCTCCCTGCGTCCCACCCGCCCGGCCACCGAGATTGTTCGCGGATCTGTGCGCACCAGGCCACCAACGAATCCGCCGGGGAGAGCGCCGCGTCCCTTGCCCTCAGGCACGGCGCCGGCTGGACCGCAGGGGGCGCCAGGACGCGAAGGCAGCGCGCCACCTGGACCGCGGGAACGCCGCCCTCCTCCAGAGCTGCCCGAATCCGACTGCCCAGCGGGCGCTGTCCCGCCAGGCCCCCGGCGCGCTTCCTTCGGCGGCGGGCGCCGGCGTCCGCAGGGACCATCCATCCCGACAGGACGAGGGCCAGCAGGACATGGAGGAGCCACGCAAGAGCATCGCAGAGCCACTGCGCTGACCCCCTACACAGCCTATCACCGTACGGCCCTCGGCCTTGCCCCGCGCAGATCGCCCGCAGGATGCCCTCGAGACACCTTAGTGCGTCCGCGGAGGCCGCAAGCCCCGCTGCCCAGCCGGGCTCATCCAGCCACCACCGAGGCATCCTCAGTGCGCCCCCCACACCCCGGCCCAGGCGCACCACAAGCGGGACCTGCGCTTCGATGAAGAAGTGGTCGCCGAGCGTGTAATCGACGCACTCCGGCCACCGGCACGGCTCCTCGGAGGCGCAGTGCAACCCGTTGTGCACCACCGCTAGGCCCACCGCTGGGCGGGACGCCACAACCACATCAATGCACCTCGGAGTGCCTCCATGATGGGTGTCTCCCGGCCGGAGGTGGACTGCCTTGCGGCGGCGCGGCAGCCAGATCTCTGTCCGCGGACCCTGACCCACGTGCGGGTTGAGGTGTACAAGACCCCAATCATCCAAGAGCCCAGCCCAAGAGAGGTCCCTTGCTCTTGCTGCCTCCCTGTCACCGCCCAAGACTGCCGGCTGCATACTGATGTCGCCCATGATTAGAATCGGGGCCGTGAGGGGCGCCCCTGGGGTCGCTCCGCTTATCTCCTGCACGTCGGCTCGGAGCCCTTCCATCTCCGCGTGCCACTCTACATCGCTGCCCGACTTGGGCACTGGGGGGAGGTAGAGGACGCATATGAACCAAGCGATTCCACCGGCATCGCGATGTGTTACCCAGAGCCGCCTGTCTGAGCCCACAGCTGCTACCTCCCTGAGCTCGGGGAGCTGCTTCTTGTCCCAAGCCACAGTTGCGGAGGCGTATGAGGGCCCCCCTCTCGCTATGATGCCCATCCCCGGCAGCTGCGGGACTGAGATGCCCCGAGCAAAACGGGCCCCAGGGAGCCCGACGAGAGCCACTTGGAGATGGTCGAAGGCTGCCGCAATCCCTACCTCCCTGTCCGTGAAGAGGTGCCACCTGCCTGTCCTGCCGTCCACGCTAGTGCAGCCCAGCGTACTTGGTAACCCCACCCCCACCGAGACTTGGAAGGCCCTGGGGGTTGCTTTGACCAGCTGCGCAACATGGGCTGGGGGAGGCGCAGGGAGGACACCGTCTCGCAACGCCCACCTCAGCGCCGAGCGGATGCGCTGCACTTCCTGGGTGCCCGGAAGGGCGCCACCCAGCCTCGCAGCCTGCGATACCAGTGTAAGCCCCTCCTGCCTCAACGCTGCCCACCGGCTCCCTAGAAGAGCATCTGCCTCGTCATCGCCCGTGGGCCCCAGTCCTCGCCCGTGGGGGAACGCTGCGAGGAGAGCAGCCAGCGCAGCCTCCATGCTCTCGCTTCCGCCCCCCGGGGCCGCCCTGGAGCCGGTCCTACGGACATGGCGCCCTGGTTGCAGAGAGGCGGAGCACTCTGGCTCCCACCTTTCACAGGAGGGATGAAGAGGAGGAGGGAGGAGGGAGGAAGAGGGAAGAGGAGGAGGAGGAGGAGGAGGAGGAGGAGAAGGAGGATGATGAGGAGAAGGGAGGAGGAGGAGGAGAAGGAGGAAGAGGAGGGAAGAAGAGGAGGAGGGGGGCAGTGGGAGAGGGCCACGGCCAGCAGCAGCGGGGGAAGCAGGGCGCCAGGAGACCAACCATGGAAGTACCTACGGTCGGGATCTTCTGCTCAGCGTGTAGCGGCGGCGGCCCTGGCGACACGCTGTGCCCTGCAAGCGGATAGCGTGTCGCACCGCTCCGCGGGGCGAAACGCCGGGAAAGACTCGCAACGCTGACACCTGGGGGCTGGGACATGGGTCGCGTGTCGCGCCGCAGCATGGTGGGTCAGACACGCCAAGTCAAAGTCCCAGACCGTGAGGACTACGGTTATGGCGTCGGCTGTGAACTATTGCGAATCCAGGGTCCGGAAGCCAGTGGAACATCAGCTGAGGCTTGGCCATGGGTATCAGCACCGCCCCAATCATTAAAGAAGCAATCCAAGGTCTGACGCCTCATGGGCACATTCCTTCACGAACACCCCCACATAGCGAGCCGCTTCCCAACCCGAACTGTTCCTTGGTTCGGCGTCTCGACAGTAGATACGTATATCCCCATATCGCCCTACCTCTACGTGCTCCTCCGCACCATCGCGCGCCTCATGTCATGCAGCTAACTGATCTTGTCCCCAGAAGGGTGAAGGTAAGACGGTCGCCCGATGCTGTGCGCAGGGAGAGGAGGACAACGGCGACGCCGCCGCCGCCGACCGACGACGACGACGACGATAGTAGAAAGGGAGGCCGCATAAGAGCGGAGGGGGGGCTCGGAGGAGGAGGCGGCTGGCTTGGGAGCCAGAGGAAACGTCACGGGGAGGCGGGGGGGGAGGCCCAGGCTGCCGAGATCACCCATCCTCCTCCTCCTCTTCCTCCTCCTCCTCCTCCTCCTCCTCCTCCTCCTCCTCCTCCTCCTCCCCCGCCTCATCCTCTCTCCTGCCCCTTGCCGACTCGGCCCTGTTCGCGCCAGCATGCCGAGGCACACAAACTCGCACGACCTCCGGACCTCCTGCCGCTCGGGGCAGACCCCGCGCGGCCCCACCGCGGCGCGCTGCGGCACCCCGCTGCTGCACAGCCTGGCCGGGGCCGCGCCCTCGCCGGTTGCAGCGCGGGCGGGGCGAGCTCGCGTGCCCTGCGCCTTCGGAACCCGCGAGCTGCCGCCACGCCCGCGCCGCCACGCCCGGCATCCTCAGCGCAGCAGCGGGCGCGCCGGCCGCGCCTCCGCCAAGAGGGGAGGCGAAGAGCGAGGGGCGCGTCGGCGCTGCGTTTTCCCTTTGTGGCTTGGCGCGTCGGCGCTGCGTGCAGACGCACTCGCGCGAGCTCGAGAGGAGCGGGCTCGGCTGCTCGGCCACGGGCTGCGCGGAGAAGGTCGCACGCCCAGCGGGCACCCGGGCACCCCGATGCGGCAGCCCGCTCCTGGGCCCAGCGGCCGCAGTCGGCACCCGCTCCGCAACCTGCACACACACGCGCGCTCGCTCGCAGAGCTTCCCTGGCCTCTCGCGCGCAGGAGGGCGCTCGGCAGCAGAAGTACCACGGCCCACTCTGCGTCTGGGACTGAGTAGAAGGAGTCAAATGAGGAGAAGGAGGAGGAGGAGGAGGAGGAGGAGGAGGAGGAGGTCCCCTGGGGGAAGAGGAGGAGGAGGGAGGAGGAGGAGGAGAGAGGAGGAGGAGGAAGGGGAGGAGAGGAGGAGGAGGAGGGGAGGGGGAGGAGGAGGAGGGGGGGGAGGGAGGAGGGAGGAGGGGGGGAGGAGGAGGAGGAGGAGGAGGAGGGGAGGAGGAGGAGAGGAGGAGGAGGTGGAGGAGGAAGGGGAGGAGAGGAGGAGCAGGTCCACTGGGTGAGTGCTCACAGGCCCGGCCGGGGCCGAGCCTGGAAGCACAGGTTTTCCGGGCGGATGGACTTCATGTCCCCGTTCTGCAGCTTCACCTGCCGTGGGGAGATCAGGAGAGAGGAGTGAGGAGTGAGGAGGAGGAGGAGGAGGAGGAGCAGGAGGAGGAGAAGGAAGAGGAGGCGGAGGAGGCAGAGGAGGCGGAGGAGGCGGAGGAGGCGGAGGAGGCGGAGGAGGCGGAGGAGGCGGAGGAGGAGGAGGAGGAGGCGGAGGAGGTGGACCAGAGTAAACCAAAGGTGCATCAGCGATGCTGCAGCAATCCGTCCTGTCCCAGGTGTCGTCCTGGTAAAGTCCCTCCAACCCATGATGCTGACTTCAACAGGCGCCTGCTTGAAGGACCAACACCCCATGGGTTTGCCATTCAGGCGAGAGCCTCGCTTTGAAAGGGGACTGACCTGCATCCTTCTAGCGAATAATGAGGAGTGCGCAAGGGTGAGATGATGCAGTCCAACGAGGTGTCCAACGAGATTCCCATTCTTGGTTGCGATTGTCGGGCTCGATATCGTCGTCGAAGGTTATGCTGTTCTTGCCCTTGCCGTTGTAGCAATTACTCCAACAGGGGTCAAGGTGGTCATTGGCCCACTGCTCCGCCCACTTGTTGTTCTTCTAGCGCCCGAGGTCTGCTCCAATCGCCGGTGAAGTGGGGCCTGGCGTCGGTACTCTGATTTGAGCGCCTGGCCTGGAGGGTGGTTGCGGAATTCCCGAGCCACTCACGGTTGATCCCCATGGTGCTGCCATTGTGGGAGCTTGAGGTAAGTGTCGTGGTGGTGGTTGTGCGCTGTGGTGCGCCTGGAGCAGTTGCCGAGCTGAGTCGAGCTGGTGCTGCGCGTGCTGCTCGGACAGGTCGCGCGCTGATGCGACCCGTAGCAGTGAACGTGCTGCTGCTTGTTGCTCACATTCTCGACGATGCTAAGCTGTGTTGGCTGCTGACGTCGTGGCCGTGGTGGCCGTGCATGTAGCGATCGTGCTGCGCAATATGCAGGTGCTGGAGTTGAGGTACTTTTCCGTCGTGGCCCAGTGGCCCTGCAAGTGGTACTATCACTAAACGGATTCTGATACCTGAGGAACATCAAAAGGTACATGTGTAAGGGCGAGAAGCTGGAAATTGAATATACAGGTATATGAACGAAAGGGTGACATGGTGAGGGATGACGAGATCTCAGTTCAGCATGGCCGAACAACCGGCGCACTGTCAATGACACGCCTCAACCGCATGGCGGTACGTGGCTGCTCCTCATCCTCCTCCTCCTCCTTCTCCTCCTCCTCTTCCTCCTCCTCCTCCTCCCCCTCCTCCCCCTGTTCCTCCTCAACCTCCTCCTCCTTCTCCTCATCCTCCTGCTCCTGCTCCTCCTCCTCCTCCTCCTCCTCCTCCTCCTCCTCCTCCTCCTCCTCCTCTCCTCCTCCTCATCCTCATGTCTTCTGCCTTCTTCTTTTCCTGCCGACACTGGCGAATACTGCTCCATTTTCCGCCTCGTGAATATGACAAGTATCGTCCTGTTGTCAGTTATCTTCGTCTTCCCTCCTCCTCGTCCTCCTCCTCCTCCTCCTCCTCTTCTTTCTCCTCCTCCTCCTCCATTTCATCCTCGTCCTCCTCCGTTTCCTCCTCTTCCTCCTCCTCCTCCTTCTCCTCCTCCTCCTCCTCCTCAGCAGCAGAACCACCACCACCACCATCACCATTATCATCAATGTTTAATGTCGCGGACCGTTAACTATTCCACCTCCTCGTTGTGAGAATGTGTGCAGGAATTCTGGGCTGTGCGATTCCAAGCGCCACGTCGACCGTATTCAAACATGCACAGAAGAGCTACCATTCAAGCGAGCCCAGCGAATGGTCAGAAAAGGAGAAGGAGGATCATGAGGATCATGGTGAAGGGAGCCGAGGACGACGATGAGAAGGACCCTTCCATAAGGGGGCAGCAAAGCAGACTTTCGAGGTCGACGCTTCGAGCCCCTCCAATGTCAACTGCCACCTTCCCCGAAAAGGGCACGCTCGAGTCCTTGCAGAAGGAAGCGCGAACGAAAATGCATCAACCGCGCCTGAGGCGTCCGGGCGGCTGTCTACCACTCGCAACCGCTGGTGCAGAAGCACTGACCCCCCTCGAGGGGGGACGCTGACGAACAGCTTCCATGAGCGCCCTTTGTCAGGAGACCTGATCAATTTGAGGGTCCCTCGGTTTCAGCCCCGCCCCCGTGGAAGACAGAGGCCCCGGCTTACATAGAGGGGACACCTCGTGCTGCACCACGTGTTCAGACCCGCGCCTCCATGCCTTGGCCCCTTCTTGGGTGTGGGGGGGGGGGCGAACGGGAAACGTAACTGTGCAACCTGCAAGACCAGGTGCACTGCCAAGTTCTGGCATCCAAAGGATGACGAGGCCTGCCCAGGAAATCACACAATGCTCCCGACCCTGTTTGACTTCCCGCAGGGCCACCATCTGCACGTTTCGCAGGCCGTTCGATGCCAATTTGATCCCTGCATGTAGCAGACGTGGCAAGCACGGTGAATCGAATTATGTTCGTGCCTCTCGCAGGGCAGTGCGGAGAGGGCTTCAAGCGCCCAGGCGATCGAACCCAGAAGAGCTTTGTGCGGACAAGCACCCGCGATCGTCCTCCTCTGCTATCTCTCAGTACAGGTGCCCTCCAGGAAGACTGGCGGATTATCTTCCCCGTCAGCAAGCAGGCCACTCACAACAGAGTGACATCGGCCAGCAGGGTGGACGAACTCCGCCCAAAACCACGTGATGATCCATGCCTTGGCCCCTGCTGCTGCTCTTCCTCGCCCTCTCAGTTCCTTCTCGCACCGGAGCTCTCCAAGCTTGCCGCAAAACCCACGCAGCCCTCTGGGCGCAAGTGGTTCTAGTCGTTTCTTCTCCCCACCCCCTTCTTCGTCCTACCCACCTCCCTTGCTACAGCATGGAGGACGTGGTTGGTCCATGGAGGACAAGGGTCCTGTGAGAGAGGGATGATCGTACCTGTGAGCCTATCCGCACATGCCCACCCCCTGGGGGACAGCGCCCGCACTATGAGTCGGGATACCCCCGAGAGACGCGTGCGCCTTAAGGACAGCGCACAGTGAGGTGAGAGGTAGAGCTATGCAGGTGTTGCCACCGGCCAGGCCTGCACCATCGCAGACATCCTGGAAATGGGCCCCAGGACCATCGGGGCACGACTCGGGATGCATAACTGGTCCCGGAGAAAGCCTCGGTGGAGGGTCCGGTACCTTCCTGTCGTAGGCGGGGGCAGGGGGCAGGTCGAGAAGAGCCCGCGGGGCGCAGCGGAGACTGATGTTTGGTGCACGCCTCGTGCTTCCCCGTCGCGAAGCACGATGCGCCAGCGCTCGATGGTCAGGCCTCCTGTCCCGATGCCCCAGAGGGAGCGCTCGAGTGGGCGGGGTGCTTGGTAAGCTTTTGGAGGGGAGGCGCCCGAGCACAGGGAAAGCCTTACGAACCGCAGTGCTGCTGTCAGGCCAGGGACGGCCTCAGGGTGACAGCTGGCGGCAATTCTCCCTCTGAGCCTCAAGCGAATACGCCCATTTGTTGATCGATAGCGTAGCGGTTCGGTAGCGAATGCTCCTCCCCTCCCCCTCCTCCTCCTCCCCCTTCTCCTCCCTCCCCTCCCTCCCTCCCTCCCTCCCTCACTCCCTCCCTCCTTCCCTCTCTCCCAACTCGCGGCCGCGGCAAAGGCCTCCCATCGACCAGACTCCTCGTCCAGCCGCCAGAGGGTGCCGGACTGGCCTGGGCCGATCGGCAGGCAAGAGAGGGCGCTAGAAGCGAGGGACGAGGCTGGGTCATCGCCGATCCGAGAAATCCGCGTGGACCTCCGAGCTTGTATCTTTATGCCGCATTGTATACCATTGCTTGTTCCCCTACACCGCATCACTCGCCGAGTGGCAGCAGCACGTGAGTGGGCCAGCGCCCCGCGCATAGCCCGTGCGCTGCGCCGCGGACGGCAAACCTGGCTCGATCCAGCCTCGACCACTCACGTGCTGCTGCCACTCAGCGAGTGAGGTGGTGAACCCTCCTCCTCCTCCTCCTCCTCCTCCTCCTCCTCCTGATCCTCTTTCTCCTCATCATCATGATCATCCTTCGCTTCCTCCTCCTCCTCCTCCTCCTCCTCCTCCTCCTCTTTCTCCTCCTCCTCCTCCTTCTTCTCTTCCTCATCCTCCTCCTCCGCCGCCTCCTCCTCCGCCTCCACCTCCGCCTCCGCCCCCCCCTCCTTTCCTCTTCCTCTCCTTCCTCCTCCTCCCCTCTCCTCCTCCTCCCTGCTCCTCCTCCTCCTCCTCTCCCCTCCTCTCCTCCTCCTCCTCCTCCGCCCCTCAGCCTCGCCTCCGCCTCCGCCGCCTCCGCCTCACCTCCGCCTGGAACCTCCGCCTCGCCTCCGCCTCCGCCTCCGCTCCCGCCTCCTACCTCCTCCTCCTCATCCTCCTATACTCCGCCTCCGCCTCGCCTCCGCCTCCCTCCTCCTCCTCCTACTCTCCTCCCTCCTCCTCCTCCCCTCTCCTCCCTCCTCCTCCTCCTCCCTCCTCCTCCTCCTCCTCCTCCTCCTCCTCCCCTTCCCTCCTCCTCCTCCTCCTCATTCCTCCTCTCCCTCCTCCTCCTCCTCGCCTCGCTCCGCCTCTCCGTCTCTCCTCATCCTACCCTTCCTCCTCCTCCCTCCCTCCTCTCTCCTCTCCTCCTCTCCTTCTCCTTCTCCTCCGCTCCGCCCTCCGCCTCCCCCTTCCTTCTCCTTCTCCTCCTCCTCCTCCTCCTCCTCCTCCTCCTCCTCCTCCTCCTCCTCCTCCTCATCCTCCACCTCCTTTTGTCCCACTGCTACCATCCATAACCCGTCGGCATGAGCGGCGAGGCCATGGGCGGAGCAGGCCCGCGGGTGCCTCTCTCGCTCCCGGGCGGCGGGGGGCGGGAGCTGGGAGGGAGGGAGGAGAAGGAGGCGGCGCAGCAGCGGCATAACGCGGGAGAGGGGAGGGGAATGAGCTTCATCAGGATGAGGTGGAGCAGAACATTACAGGATAATGGCGTGGATGACGAGGGACAAGAGATACGAAGGAGGAAGAGGAGGAGGAGGAGGAGGAGGAGGAGGAGGAGGACGACGACTACGACGAGGACGAGGAGGAGAAGGAGGACGACGAGGAGGACGAGGAGGAGAAACCACAGGAGAATATGTTTCATGCCCTGAGTCGCACCGCACGCACAAAACATGATGAGAAATAGCACGAAGGAGGAGAGGGAGGCGAAGCTGAAGGGAGGAGAGTTAGGAGCAAAAGGGGCAGATGAGGGACCTGCCGTTGGTGCACAAACAATGAGAAGACCAAACTCCAGACCTCATTTCTTAATGGGCCCAGTCTGCATCAACTGCTTCATCGAGCTGTGTGTTGCAATTCAACGGTCGGTCGCGCATCCACTAGAAAACCATTTGCGACTTCGGACGCGCATGGTTCCCACCAGGGCTGAACCTAAACGGTGTTTTTCGTGTTCGTGTTGTTTTCGTTTTCCCTCGCTTTTGTCTCGAATCCGCCTTTACCGCAAAACGAAGTCAAAACGAAAACGCCCCACGAAATCGCCGCAAACACCGTTTAGGTCCAGCCCTGGTTCCCACCACACACCTCCACTGTCAACACCGATCCCCGGTCCGCTTCCCACCCCAGGAAGAAGGAACCGTCAGGACAAAGGGAATGCTATACCACGATTTCCCGTCTCGAGCAGTTCGCGTCCTCCCTCACGGCGGCAGGCACTTGAGGCTTTAAACCGACATCACCCGTCTGCCCTCCTCCCTCTCCATCTTCCTCACCCTACCCCCGCTCCTCCTCACCCTTCGCCTCCTCCTCCTCGTCATCCTGACCCCCATCCTCCTCCTCCTCCTCATCCTCCTCATCCTTCAAGCTGTTTCTCTTCTATCTTCTCCTCTTCCTCCTCCTCCTCCTCTCCTCCTCCTCGCCCTCCGACGACGACGACGATGACGAGTATTCTAGGCGGTTTCGACGGAGAGGGCGGCTTCGAAGGCGGCGACGGCTCTGACTTCGACGAAGACTGCGACTGCGCCTTCGCCTTCGCCTTCGGCGGCAACGGCGACGCGTGAACGCGGCCCTGGCGGCCAGCCGGGGCGATTGCAGGCTAGGCCCCGACGCCTGGCGGCCCCCCCACCTCCGACAGCCGTTGGACCCTCCCCTCCCGCCTCTTTTGCCTCCCCCCCGCCTCCTCCTCTGGACGACGGGTCTGCTGTTCACCCAAGGAGGCTTGTCCGAGAGGGTGCGGAGATTCACGCGGGTCCTCGAGGCTGGGCGCCTCCCAGGCCGCCCCCCGCCCAGCAGTGTGGGGCCGCGTGGGTGTTTGCCGGCAGGCCGCCTGCGTCTGCCAGCGAAGGCTGGCTGGCGAAGCAGCGCGCATAACGCTTTCGACTCCACGAGATGAATGCTTCGGAGCGTCATTACGATGTCTTGTCTTGTGTTGCCCCTGCATGGTCTCATTCTTCCACCTCATCATCGTCATTATCAGCCTGCGTCCTCCTCCTCCCTCTTCATCATCAGCTCTCCAGATCCTGCCTCCTCCTCTTGCCAGATGCTCCCTCTTCCTCCACCACTAAGCCGTGCATCCGGTAGGACGCGTGGGCGGAAGAGCGCGCAATTGGCGACTCTTCAGAAGAACTGCAACAGAGAGCGAGAACGCTGAGCGCCCCACGACTGTGAAGCAGGCAGCGGAGCGCAACGCGACTGTGAAGCAGAATATGGAACACAATACTACTCCGAGGTACACGTAGAGGGAGAAGGGAAAAAACAAGGCGAGGGGAGGAAGACAAGGACGGGGGAGGTGAGGCCTCAGATGTGCTGCGTCATCTCGTACACTTGGGAAGCCCACTGCTGTCTGGGCCGGCCGCGCCGCCGGTGTTCCACCCAGTTGCGTGGGATACCGTCCAGATTACATAAACATTGACGCACCAAGGACGAAGGTGCACTGGAAGCGACACGGATGTATAGTTTGCGTTGTTTGTCAAGTAGAAGCTGAGATAGCGGTTTGGCGCCCGCCTTTTCTAACACGCTCGAATTACTTATTCGCGAGAAGAAAGAATGCGGAATGCCCAGGATTCGGCGGAGGCAGTGGAAGTGGAACGCGTCGAGCCTCGACTTGTCAGCCTTCAATAACCACAGGGAATCAAGCGAGTACAATAGCTTATTTACCACCACACTGTCATACACTTTGAACTTCTGTTTCCATCCAACAGCGGTGCGCGAACAAATCTTAGCAAGCTTGTTGAATATGCCATATGCTTCCCCCAATCGGCGGTTGAGTTCGGTGGTGGCCTAACCGTCACAAGAAAGCATCCCGCCCAAGTAAACGGCTTCCCGGACAGCTTTGATAGGACCACCATCAGGCCGAACAACGACGACGTTGGTTGAGATCTGCATTTGCAATGTCTTGTCCCAGTTAAGCTCGAGTCCGTATTTACAGCCTTCTCCAACAATGGCGTTCAGCATGCTCTGGACGTTTGTCTTGCTCTGCGACAACAGTAGTGTGTCATATGCATATAGAATGTCCCGCGACACTACATAGGCGGGTTCGGCTTCGAAGTTGATGGGCCCAAAAGCATCGTGCAACATAACGGTCTGTACTGCAATAAATAAGTATGGGGAAAGTGGGCATCCTTGCGCCATTCCTGCCATTTGCCGTCTTTCTTTGGATTTCCCCGTGTGGTCCACAATCGCGAAGTAGCGCTCAGCGTAGATAGCTTCGGCCATGGCCACGATGTCCGAGGAAAGCCCAAATCGTCGTAAAGCGTCGCACATCCTTGTAGGTTTGAATCTGTCGAACGCTTGAGCCCAATCCAACATTAACTAAATGAGGCCGCCGTGCTTGTTGTTGTGAGCCGCGTCAATCATGCGCCGGACGAGCATGAGCGCGTCTGCCGTCCCGCGCCCAGGGCGGAACCCAAATTGTGATCCGCACATTCGGGACTCAGCGCCACCTTGAATTAGACGTTGATGGATCATGGAGGCTAGGAGCTTATACCCAATTTGGAGTAAAGATATGGGTCTGTCGTTCTCTGGCAATTTGATATTTCCTTTCTTGAACAGAAGAACCACGTTCGCGCGCCTCCAAGACTCGGGAATTGCTTTGCGTTCCCAGCATGTCTGGCCCAGGCGAAGCATTATAGCAGAGGCATCTGGATCTGATCCCAAAGTTTTCCAAAAGTCCGGCGGAATACCATCGGGCCCCGGAGCCTTGCCACGACGTAGCCGGCGCAGCGCTCCAACCAGTTCATCCGGGACGAAAGGGCCCGTGTTGATAGGTAGCAAATCACCTATGGGAGCTCGCGGTTCCGGGACATTCTCTGGGAAGCGTATTTGCCATTGGATGTCTTCGAAGTGGTCGGCCAAAACGTCTGCTCGATCAGCTGTGTCTGCCAGGGTCCCGTCCGGGCGCTGTATTGTCGCGTGTTTGATGCTTGGAGGTTTTCTGAGATGTCGCACTGCTTCCCAACTTCCCCTTTGGATTAGTAGCCCCAACCATTCTTTGCGATCTTGAGCTCCAGACTTCCGAATCTCCTTATGTAAACGCTTTTCGGTTTTATGGTCCCCAGCTGAACGTGCATCTCTTCTAAGCTCGATTAAATTAAGAGTGCGCTGGCTTGTCCACGCTTGCTTCGGCACCGTCTCCCGCATAGGCAATGTTGCTGAGGCTTTTTCGACACCGTATCGTACCCTTCTTTTCATAGCTTCAACAGACTCAGTGCCATTGCCAATTGAAACGCCCACGGCCCCAACAAATGCTGATGTAAAACGCTCTCTGGTGTGGGGGTCTTTGAGGCTTGCCTTGTCCGCGTGCTTCTTCTTTGAGGTTTCCTGACGCTTGAACGCCAAATTTGATTCGACAATGGTTAGGTCATGGTGCGAATTGAGAACGCCCAGTCGGCTCGTCCAGGAATCTCGCAAGGCAGGCAAAACACTGCGGTGGCATAGAACGTAATCCAATTGAGCAAACTTGCGCCCAGATATCTCGTTGTCCGTCGGATCGACGCCCAGATATCTATATGAAATTTTCATGACGTCAGGGTGGTCGTGGTATGTGTTTGCAACCAGCAAGCCACAAGACGCACATAACTCCACTAGGAAGTGCATGTTTGAAATTGTGTTCTGCACCACGTTATCCGGAGCATCCGCGCACTGACAAACGCGAGGACCAACGATGGCTTCCTCTCCAGCTCCGGCACGTACGAGCCTAGCGTTCAGATCTCCCATGATGTACGTCGTGCTGTTCGCCGTGGTTGCTCGGATATGCACCTGAAGGTCAATGTAGAAAGTGTGCCGCTCGGCATATGGGCGGCCGTTGTGTGGGGGGCATACGTGGAAAGCAGTGTAAGCATGCCATGTCTAACTTTTACTCGTACGGATGCCACTCTGGGAGAGCACGCCTTGAAGGCCACAATACTTTTCAATATTTTTGGCGACGCCACAAACCCAACACCCGAGTGCGACGCGATGTTTATGTCCAGCTCGCCTGACAAGAAAATCGTGTAGCCATTATGCTCGTAGTATTCTGCTCCATGTAAGTGCGTTTCTTGTACACATGAAAATCTCTATTTCGCGTATGCGCATGATGTCGATAATCTCGTCGATCTTGACGATGGAATCGCCTCGTAAACCTTCGATGCTCCACGTTCCCATGCGCCCGGGGCAGCAAGGTGAGCAGGCAGACCGAGGTCTACCTCAAGAGAGGCTGGAAGAGGATGATAGTTCATGACACCCTCCGTCACTTTGTCCATGGGGATGGCCAGGAGGAGGAGGTAGAAGACTATGGAGCGGAACGGCGTCGTGGAGTAAGGGAGATGAAACGACCGCTCTCCGCTGTACGACGGTTTCTTTGCCCAAGTTCGTAACGGCGGTAATGGTATCTTTGCCCACGATGGCGGTAGAACTATGTACATGTAGATCTTCTGGGCCGGCTCTGGGAACCGGCCGTGTTTCCTATTTACCCTTGGAGCCTCCCTTTGCTGTGCCTTTCATGCCCTCGCAGGCCCGCTCCAGCAACGAGGTGTTTTTCGCGATGAGATCGGTCAGCATGGGATGTTTTTGAAGTTCTTCCCAAGCTTCCCACTCTGGGCCCCATTTCAGTACCAGGTGCGACTCGTCCACGCCCACGGAAAGGGCAGTAACGCCACCAACGGAGACTATGACAGGAAACCCGTTGGTTGCAATCTGTATATTGTACTTGTTGTTCAGCTCGTTGTTGAGGATGCGCTTCAAGCCAAAACATACGTTACGAGCCGCGCGGAAGGACGGTGGCTTGTCCTGTGTAACCCAGATTGTTGTCCCTCCGTGGTCAGGGCTCGCACTCCGTAACAATCCAACTGCCAAGTCTCGATCAGCTTCGCTTGCAAATACCGCGAAGATAATGTCCCGGAAGTCGCCTTTTGAATATATGTCCATAGCTGCAGGCGCCGACAACGAGGAAGGTCTTTGACCCAAGAAGAGGCTGCTGACATAGAGTCGAAACCAACCAACTTTCCAATCACTGCTGTACGGTCCCGCTTTGCCTCCCCTGACATGTTTGATTGTTGTTCCTTGCCTGATACTTTTAGCTCCGAAACCTGACCCTCCAACATCTTGATATGCTCCCAGATGGCCGCGTCGTCGCTCCGGGGGGTGGCCGTGGCGTCGGACTGCTCGGTGGTCTGGTTCTCAAGGTTGGTGAGGCGGATGGCGAGGTCCTCGATGCTCTCCTCCACCTCCTCGATCCTGGTGTTGATGGTCCCGCTCATCTCATTCAGGCGGCGTTCGAGGCCGTTGATGGTGTTGCGGATAGGTTGCACCTCCTTGCGTATCACGTTCGCGATCTTATCCAAGGTAGGTGGACGTGGATGTTGATGCTCCTGTTGAACGGGTCCTCCTGCTGGTGGTAGTGCCTCCGCAGGGGTCGTAGGGGGTTGCAAGTGCGTGAACCTCAGGGCCGTCGTCGCCATCCATTTGATTTAGTGGGCTGAATAGGCGTCGGCGCAGAATACTCTCCCTCCCGACTCCTACTGGCGTACCTGGAGCGCGGGTGTGCGCACGTGGAGGACCATCACGCTCGGCGGCCGATGGACAAGAGCTCGAAGCCGTGACCATTGGAAGAGGCAGCAAAAGTGTGGACTTCTCCTCCTCCTTCTCCTCCTCCTCCTCCTCCTCATCCTCCTCGCCCCTCGGACGCCATCGAGGACCTCTGTGGGTCAGGATCCTGGGCGGAAGCAAAACCTGCCGCCTCCTCCGACCCCTCTCCAACCCACCTACATCGTCAGCGTGGAGGCGCAGGAGCACGAGCTACTACAGGAGCGCTCCCGCGGCCGCGGGAGGACAGGCGAGCTTGTGATCGGGGGCGCGCAGACATGGATCGGGGGAGGTGCCCCCCCCCAAAATGCGGCCGGTGCCGCCTCGCTCGGCGGCGGGTATCCATGATTTCCCTTGGAAACGGGACCCGTCGCTTATCCGCGCCCACTCGATCCATGTTTGCGATCGCCTGATGCGAGTGAGGGAGAGGGTCCTCGCCCTGCTCCTCCTCCTCCCCCAACCTCCCCGCCCTGTTTGTCCCATGCTGCCCCCTCGGTCGGAGACCATCTCGATCCTGGTGAGAGCCCACGCTCTGGACGATTCGGGCCGTGAGTGTCTGCAGTGCAGAAGGTCCGCTTCCGTGGGGAGCTACGCAAATGGAGGGCCAGCCCCTGCTTTCAACTCGTTCCCGTGGATGCGTCCTTTCTGGCGCTTCCCAGGGGTGCGGCGTTGCACATCGCAGGGGGTTGGGCCCACACACGTCATGACTTGCGGTTTCACGGCATGTGGAATGTGTGGTTTTGCTGTGCGTGTGGCATGTTTCGTGAGCAGCAATAAATTAGTCTGTGGAAGGCTTGCAGTCGTTTCGCTACCCCGACCCGTGCGGAATACCTCGGCAGGATAAGTCGAGTCGAGGACTCTGGCCAAAGCCTTATGGTCAGGCTGAGAAGGCCAAGAGGGCCCTTGAGGGGCTCCAGTGTTGAACTATTACTGTTACTCTTACTCATAATCCTGATGTTACTGTTACGCGTACTCGCAATATCAGTGTTACTCTTACTATTCCTCTTCCTCTTACCCTCCATCCCCTCCTCTCCCTCCCCTCCTCTCCCTTCCCTCCTCTTCCTCCTCCCTCCCTCCCTCCCTCCCTCTCTTTTCCTCCTCCTCCCTCCTCCCTCCCTCCCCATCCCTCCTGCTGCTTCCTCCTCCCTCCTCCCTCCTCCTCCAGCCGAGGCGAGGGCCGTTGAGCTCCGCCGTCTTCAGACCCTCGACCTCGACCAAGTCGCCCGACCGCAGCTCCATCCCGGCCCTCCGGCCAGAGGCTGAGGGGAGAAGAATCAAGTCGGGCGTGTCCCCCTACACGGGGATTTTCGACGAAAAATGAAAAATACTCCAAAAATACTCCAAATGGTCAAAAAGTATTCAAAAAATAGTCCCCATACTATGTTTTGACTATTTTTGAGCATTCCCCCTGTAGAGGGACAGGCCCGACTTAAGAGAAGGAGGAAGAGGATGAGAAGGGTGTTTCCTTGAAGCAGTGAGAGCGCATCGGTACGTGGCTCCTTAAACGCGGCCAGAGGAAGAAAGCCTCCCAAGGGACCAGAACGGCGCAGGAGGGAGGACGGGGGAGAAGGAGGAGGAGGAAGAAGAGGAGGAGGAGGGTCGTGGTCGTCGTCCTATCGTGTCGGTTCGTGCTGTCGCCCTTGTCCCCGGTCGTTGTCGCGTTCGCGTCCGTTCGGGTTCCGCCGATGTTCCGCCTTGCTCCTCTTATTGTCTTATTGTTTCTTCCCTTCCCCTTTCGCTCCCCCCGCCTCATGGCTTCTCCTCCCCTGCCCCTGCTCCGCTTCGGCCTCGCCCCGCTCCTGGCCTCGCCCCTTTCCCTCCCTCCCCCAATTCGTCCCCCCTTTGTCCTTGGGCTGGGCGTCCCCACGACCCCTCTTGGCGCCACTCCTCTGGGCTTGCGCCCCTCTGGGCGTTCCTTCTGCGCGCTCTCGGCGTGGCCCTCTGCTCTTTGTCCGCCCCGGCGGCCCTGCGTAGACCGGTCTGCGCCTGCCGCACGACCCGCGGAGGCAAAAGGGGACGAGGGAGTGGGAGAGGGATGAAGGGGGAGGAGGAGGCAGAGGAGGAGGAGAAAGGAGGAGAAAGGAGGAGGAAGGAGGAGAAAGGAGGAGGGGGAGGAGGAGAGGAGGAGGAGGAGGAGGAGGAGGAGGAGAAAGGAGGAGGAGAAAGGAGGAGGAAGAGGAGTAGGAGGGAGGAGGAGACGAGAGGGGGAGGAGGAGGAGGAGAAAGGAGGAGGAGGAGGAGGAGAATGAGGACTGGTTGGGATTTTTTGTTATCCCGACCCTCATTCAGGGATGAGCTGGAGGAGGGATGGAAGAGGAGGAGGGATGAGGCGAAGGAAGGGGCAGGAGGAAGGAGAAAGGAGGAGGACTGTTTTGGTAACCTCGAAATTCATCCGGTGACAAAGAGGAGCAGGAGGAGGAGGGAGAGGAGGAGGAGGGGACAGGGGAGGAGTCGGGGGGCAGCAGGAGAGGAGGACGAAAAAGGGAGAGAGAGAGAGAGAGAGGGAGGAGAAGAGGGAATGCTGCCCAGCTGCAAATGCTGCTCAAATTCGACAGCGGCCGCTGCGAGCAAGCGACTGGTTATCTCAAACGGACACCGTCCGCGGCGAGGCCGACAGCGATGCCTGTTCAAGATGAACAGGAACTGCTGCCGATGTTCGTCCCCATGCATGTCCCTTTTTCCTCGCACGAAACGCGCGGGTGCCACAAGAACATCGCAGATCAAAAGGTTACTGGGCAAACGGTGAGCACCGAAGAAGCCGACCTGCAATAGGCAAACTTATGCTATATACCGTGGCCCGAACAACTATCCGACGATGCAACAGCGACGGGAAAAGGAAAGGGAGGAAAAGGGAGAAAAGACAGCCACGTCCCCATGCTATCCGTACCCAGATAGACGAGCGCGTTCCACTACTCGCAGAATAACTACTCGCAGAGTAACTACTCGCAAACGGCCTGAATCCGCCGCGGGGGACTTACGATACATGAATCGGTCCGAGCTCATTTTTCTGACGTTTGCGAGGAGGCACCTTGCGAATAGTGGAACGCGCTCGGTGAGCAGAGGAGCGGCAGGGGGTCGAGAACTCCCCAGCCCGTGCCAGCGGCCTGCGCGCGCACCCCTCGCGCGCGGCCCCCGCGCGGCCCACGCGCCGCCCCCCCACGGCGGGCGGGTGGGCCACGCTTGGTCGGCGCGCGGGCGGGTTGCGGCGGCGGGTTCCTCCTCATCCTCCTCCTCCTGCTCCTCCTCCGCTTATTCCACCTCTTCCTCCTCCTCCTCGACGTGTTCCTCATGCTCCTCCCCCGTATCATCATCATCATTATCAGCAGCATCAGCATCAGCATCAGCATCAGCATCAGCATCAGCATCATCATCATCATCAGCATCAGCATCACCATCACCATCATCATCATCATCATCATCATCATCATCATCATCATCATCATCATCATCATCATCATCATCATCATCTCATTCATCATCATCATATCATCATCATCAAGCAGCAGCATCATCAGCATCATTCATCACTAGCATCAGGCTTAGCATCATCAGCATCCGCAGCAGCAGCTCATCATCTTCATCATCAGCAGCATCAGCATCAGCATCGTCCTCACCATCGCAACAACATCATAATCATTCAGCAGCAGCAGGATCATCATCAGCATCATCATCACCTTCCTCCTCGTCCCAAACGTGTTCCTCATGCTCCTCCTCCTCCTCCTCCCTCCTACTCCTCTCCCCCTCCTCCTCCCTCCTCCTTCTCCTTCCTCATCCTTCTCCTCCTCCTCTCCTCCTCCTCTCCTCCTCCTCCTCCTCCTCATCTTCCTCTTCTTCCTCCTCCTCCTTTCCTCCTTCTCCTCCGCCTCGTCATCTCCTCCTCCTCATCCTCCTCCTCCTCCTCACTCCTCCTCCTCCTCCTCCTCCTCCCCTCCTCCCTCTCCTCCTCCTCCTCTTCTCTTCCTCCTCTCCTCATTCTCCTCCCTGCTCTCTCCTCCTCCTTCTCCCTACGCCTCCTCCTCCTCCTCTCCTCCGCCTCCTCCTCCCCTCCCTCTCCTCCTCCACCCCTCCTCCTCCTCTCCTCCTCCTCCTCCTTCTCCTCCTCCTCCTCCTCCTCCTCCCCCGATTCCTCCTCATTATCCGCCTCCTCCGTCTCCTCCTGATCCTCTTCTTCCTCATCCGCTTCCCCCTCTTCCTCCTCCTCCTCGTATTACTGTACGTTTTGTCATGAGCATTGGTATTCGTAGTAGGGTGCCTCTTCTTTTGTTCAGTTGTACTACCCCTAGTATTGTTAGCAGTCGTGATCGTATTATGGATATGAGTAACAACAGTAGCAGTATGAGCAGTATTATCAATGATAGTAGTAGTACGGCTGGTAATGTACGTGTGTTTGTTTCTGTCAGAAATATGCATATGATCAGTAATTGTAGTATGGGTAGTAGTAGTAGTAGTATTATGATCAGTATTACCAGTAGTAATAGTATGCCGTCATGGTTACTACTAGTTTCATGTACAATAATATAAAAAAAAACAGTAGGATCTGCATTAGTCGCATCGATGGTAGTATTGTTATGGTTGGTACTACTATTACTGACTTGACTTTACCAACGGTGCGATTACCATTATTACTATGAAGACCAGTATCATTAGTATTAGTATTACTGTTGCCATTAGTAATGTTAGCATTACTGGTACAAGTATTACGATGAACATTCGCATTAGCACGTTTAGCATTACTAGTAATATTAGTATTATTCGTACGCCTAGCAATGATTAGTGTGCGAAGTAACATTAATATGAATAGTAGTAGTGGTGATATTATTAGTTTTAATACTATTAAGACTGTTAGTGCTAGTAGTACTATCACTCGTAATAGTAGTAGTAGTGATACATATGAATATTAATATTACTACTAGTATTATCATGAGTGGTAATCGCATTGTTGATGTTAATATGATTAGCATTCGTAAACGTAACAAATATAACATGACCATTGTTATTAGCATTTTTATTGTTAGTATGATTCGTAGGTATTGAACTGACTCTGACGTTCATTATTTGTACAATTCGCAATGGTATCCTTAGTACTAGTCATGTTCGTCTTCTGTTTTCCATTATGATGATTCGTAGTGCTACTAGTATGCTTAGTCGCCGTCTGACGTTTAGTATTATTAGTAGTAGGCTTCCTCGTCCCCCTCCCCCATTCTTATCCTCATCATCCTCCTCCCCTCCTCCTCCCCCTCCACCACCTCATCCTGCTCATCGTCCTCCTCCGCCTCATCATCCTACTCCTCATCATCATCTTCTTCCGCCTCCACATCCTCCTCCTCCTCCTCCTGTTTCTCCTCCTCCTGATCCTCTTCCTCCTCCTCCTCCTCCTCAGCCCTCTTCATCCGTCTCCCTCTGTCTCCTTCCTCCTCATCTAGTCCTCCTCCTCCTCCGCCTCCGCTTCCTCCTCCTCCTCCTCCCCCTTTTCCTCCTCCTCCTCGCCTCCTCCCCTCCTCCTTCTCCTCTCCTCCTCCTCATCCTCATCCTCCTCATACTTTTCCTCTCCTCCTCCTCCTCCTCCCCCTCCTCCTTCTCCGCCTCATCCTCCTCCTCCTCCTCTTCCTCCTCCTCCTCCTCCTCATCCTCCTCCTCCTCCTCCTCATTATCCGCCTCCTCCTTCTCCTCCGCATCCTCTTCTCCTCCTCCGGTTCCCCCTCCGCCTCCTCATATTATTGTGCGTTGTACCATTGGCATCGGCATTCGTATTAGGATTCCGCTTCTTTTGTTCAGTAGTATTCCCTGTAGTAGTATTCGTATTTGTGGTATTAAATTGGATGTGAGCATCAGTACGAGACGTGCCATCTATGATATTAGTCTTATGTTTGGTAGTATATGTGTTATTAGGTGTCCCAAGTCTGTTATCATTAACAGTAAGAGTAGTATGGATAGTAATACTAACATTATCATTATTATTGGCACTGCGATTGGTAGTTCAAATTGATACGACTAGCTTTAATGACCGTCGTATTAGTATTAGAAGCATATGGATTAATCGTATCGGTGTTGTTATCGTTGTGAGTGGTAGTGGTATTCTTAGAATGACCTTATTGATGGTGCTAGTACCACCAATTATACCAAAAGTAGCAGCATGCGCATTAGTATTGGTTGCATCAGTAGTAGTGTTAGTACTATTGGGTGCAAGTATTGCTGTTAACATTCGCCTTAGCACTGTTAACAGTACGAGAAGCAATATTAGTATTATTAGTATTGGTAACAACGATAATGCGAATAGTAGTGCCCGTATTGGTATTAGTATTAGTATGAGTAATAGTATTAGTGGTAGCATTAGTTTCAGAACTATGAATATTATCAGTGCTATTAGTACTAGTAATGACACGAGTAAAAGTAATACTATGACTGTTAATACTACTACTGGTATTACCAGTAGTGGTACTAGCACTGTTGATCTTAGCGCGCTTACTCTTCATAAAATGGAGAATTGTTAGCACTATTGTTATCATATTACTAGTGTTAGTATTATTCGTCGGTATTAAAATGACGATGGTGGTCCTTCTTTGTATGACTCGCATTCGTATTCTTAGTGTCAATCATGATCGTCCTCTCCATCTTACCAGTATTCGTATTCGCGTTGCTACTAGTATGATTAGTCGCCGTCGGGTTCTTAGTATCATTAGTAGTAGGTGTCATCGTCTTCCTCCTCCTCATCATCATCATCCTCTTCCCCTCCCCCTCCTCCTCCACCACCTCATCCTGCTCATCGTCCTCCTCATCATCATCCTACTCCTCATCCTCCGCATCCTCCTCCACATCCCCCTCCTCCCCCTGATCCTCCTCCTCTTCCTACTCCCCATCCTCCTCCACCCTCCTCATCCGTATCCCTCCTTCTCCCTCCTCCTCATATCATCCTCCTCCGCCTCCGCCTCCCCCTCCTCCTCCTACCTCCTCCTCCTCCTCATCCCTCCTCATCATCCTCATCATCATCATCATCATCATCAACATCATCATCATCATCATCATCATCATCATCATCATCATCAGCATCCCCCTCTTCCTCCTCATACCTCCTCCTAGCTCCTCCTCCTCCTCCTCCACCTCCTCATCCTCTTCCTCATCCTCACTCCTCCTCCTCATCCTCCTCCGCCTCCTCCTCCTCCTCCGCCCTCCGTTCCCTCCCCCCTCCTCCTCCTCCTGCTCCTCCTCCTCCTCCTATTCCTCATCGTCTTCCTCCTCCTCCGCCTCCTCCTTTTCCTCCTCCTCAGCATTATCCCCCTCCTCCTCCTTCTCGCTGCTCCTCCTCCTCCTCCTCCTCTTCGGTTTCTTCTTCGTCGCCTTAGTGTTATGCGTATGTTTATTAGCACTCGTCGGCTTATCATTAGTATTGTTATTATCATGCTTGTTATTATTATTAGTGTGATATTATTAGTAGTCCTTATAAAATTCTTAGTGTCAGTACTGGTCTTAGTAATGGTATTAGTGTTCGTATGAGTGTGCAGGTTGCTTATTCTTATCCGTATGATTATGATGATTCGTCTTACTCTTATTAATGGTATTATTAGTATTCGCCGTATTCCTAATAATATTATGAGTAGTAGAATTATTAGTCGCCTTAGCAGTATTAATCCTATTATTATTCCTCCTCCTCCGTTTCCCGCTCTTCCTCCTCCCCCTCCTTCTCCTCCTCCTCTTCCTCCTACTTCTCCTCC
>CAUYUJ010008201.1:32500-41709 GCA_963575745.1 Prorocentrum cordatum | reverse complement strand
TGAGGGGTGTGCCGAAATGGGTGTGGGTGACGCATGCGGGCGCGGGCACTGGGGCCTTCGGTGGAGCTCCCTATGGAGCCACGAAGCGTGTGATGGGGTGTGCCGAAATGGGTGTGGGTGACGCATGCGGGCGCGGGCACTGGGCGTGGGTGACGCATGCGGGCGCGGGCACTGGGGTCGTCGGTGGAGCTCCCTATGGAGCCACGGAACGCGTGAGGGGTGTGCCGAAATGGGTGTGGCTGACGCATGCGGGCGCGGGCACTGGTGCCTTCGGTGGAGCTCCCTATGGAACCACGAAACGTGTGAGGGGTGTGCCGAAATCGGTGTGGGGGACGCATGCGGGCGCGGGCACTGGGGCCTTCGGTGGAGCTCCCTATGGAGCCACGAAACGTGTGAGGGGTGTGCCGAAATGAGTGTGGGTGACGCATGCGGGCGCGGGCACTGGGGCCTTCGGTGGAGCTCCCTATGGAGCCACGAAACGTGTGAGGGGTGTGCCGAATTGGGTGTGGGTGGCGCATGCGGGCGCGGGTACTGGGGCCTTCGGTGGAGCTCCTATGGGGCTACGAAACGCTGTACTGGGTGGGTGAAACTCAGGGAAGAGGGATGATGATGATGATGATGATGATGATGATGTTGTTGATGATGATGATGGTGATGATGGTGTTGATGATGGCAGGAGGGAGGGGGCAGCGGGAGGAGGAGGAGGAGGAGGAGTGAACGCGGGGCGCTGTCTCTTCAAAACGAGGACCCAACACCACAGGATGGTTGGGAAAAAATATCCTGGCGAAGGACCCAACCATATGCAATTGTGAATACTGCAATTGTGAATATCTTCTCGGTGGAGCCCCCTACGGGGCCACGAAACGTACGAGGGGTGTGCCGAAATGGGTATGCGGGACGCATGCGGGCACACCCACGGGGGCCTTCGGTGGAGCTCTCTATGGGGCCAAGAAGCGCGTGAAGGGTGTGCCGAAATGGGTGTGCGGGACGCATGCGGGCACACCCACTGGGACCTTCGGCGGAGCTCCGTATGGGGCCACGGAACGCGTGAGGGGCGTGCCGAAATGAGTGTGGCTGGCGCATGCGGGCGCGGACACAGGGGCCTTCGGCTGAGCTCCCTATGGGGCCACGAAACGTGTGAGGGGTGTGCCGAAATGGGTGTGGCTGACGCATGCGGGCGCGGGCACTGGGGCCTTCGGTGGGGCTCCCTATGGAACCACGAAGCGTGTGAGGGGTGTGCCGAAATGGGTGTGGGTGACGCATGCGGGCGCGGGCACTGGGGCCTTCGGTGGAGCTCCCTATGGGGCCACGAAACGTGTGAGCGGTGTGCCGAAATGGGTGTGGGTGACGCATGTGGGCGCGGGCACTGGGGTCTTCGGTGGAGCTCCCTAGGGTGTGACGATATGGGTTGTGCTGAAGCATGCACGGGCGCGGGCACCAGGGCCTTCGGGTGAGCCCCCTACGGGGCCACGAAGCGTGTGTGGGGTGTGCCAGAATGGGTGGTGGAACCGCATGCGGGCGCAGCCACTGTGGCCTTCGGCTGAGCTCCCTATGGGGCCACGAAACGTGTAAGGGGTGTGCCAGAACGGGGGGTGGAACCGCATGCGGGCGCAGCCACTGGGGCCTTCGGTGGAGCTCCCTATGGGGCCACGAAACGTGTGATGGGGTGTGCCAGAATGGGGGGTGGAACCGCATGCGGGCGCGGGCACTGGGGCCTTCGGTGGAGCTCCCATGGGGCCACGAAGCGTGTGAGGGGTGTGCCGAAATGGGTGTGGGTGACGCATGCGGGCGCGGGCACTGGGGCCTTCGGTGGAGCTCCCTATGGAGCCACGAAGCGTGTGAGGGGTGTGCCGAAATGAGCGTGGGTGACGCATGCGGGCGCGGGCACTGGGGCCTTCGGTGGGGCTCCCTATGGGGCCACGAAACGTGTGAGGCGTGTGCCGAAATGTGTGTGGGTGACGCATGCGGGCGCGGGCACTGGTGCCTTCGGTGGGGCTCCCTATGGAGCCACGAAGCGTGTGAGGGGTGTGCCGAAATCGGTGTGGGTGACGCATGCGGGCGCGGGCACTGGGGCCTTCGGTGGAGCCCCCTATGGAACCACGAAGCGTGTGAGGGGTGTGCCGAAATGGGTGTGGGTGGCGCATGCGGGCGCGGGCACTGGGGCCTTCGGTGGAGCTCCCTATGGAGCCACGAAGCGTGTGATGGGTGTGCCGAATTGGGTGTGGGTGACGCATGCGGGCGCGGGTACTGGGGCCTTCGGTGGAGCTCCTATGGGGCTACGAAACGCTGTTCTGGGTTGGTGAAACGCAGGGAAGAGGGGGGATGATGATGATGATGATGATGATGATGATGATGATGATGATGATGGTGATGATGATGATGATGGCAGGAGGGAGGGGGCAGCGGGAGGAGGAGGAGGAGGAGTGAACGCGGGGCGCTGTCTCTTCAACACGAGGACCCAACACCACAGGATGGTTGGGAAAACCACAAACATCCAAATGAAAACATAATGTTTCCTGGATTTCCATATCAGAAGTCAACAAACATCCAAATGACAATAAAAGGTTTGGCGGCCCCTGACGTCGCATACCCTGTGTTTCCACAGGGGTCGCTGCTCCCTCACCCTCCATCCCTTCCCCATCTCCTCTCCGAGTGCGCCAGCGCCAGCGCCAGCTCAACTTTTCCCTTCTCCCAAACCTTTTCTCCTCCTCCTCCTCCTCCTCCTCCTGTTCCAGCTCCTCCTCAAACTTAAATTCCTTGCCCTCCTCCTCTTCCTCCTCCTCGTGTTCCTCTTCTTTTTCCTTCCCTGAATCCTCCTCCACCTCCTCCTCATGTCTGTCCTACTCATCCTCCTCCTCTTCCTCCTTCCCTTTTTTGGAGAAGTTCATTTGATTATATTCGCAACTGGTTTCAATGGGATTCCTAGCACATCGGGTTTCACTAAGACTCCTTTTGTAGCCGATGTCAATGGGATCCCGTTGTTGGGGATTTCAATAGGATTTCGTTCGTAGCTGATTTCAAGAGGATTCCCTTTGTGGAGGATTTCAATAGGATCCCTGTTATAACAGATTTCAATAGGATTCCTTTTGTAGCCGATGTCACTAGGATTCCTTTTGTAGCCGATTTCATTCGGATTTCTTTTGCTGAGGATTTCAATGGGATTCCTTGTGCAACCGATTTCAATAGGGTTCCTTGCTTAGCGGATTTCAATAAGAGTCCCTTTTTTGAGGATTTCAATCGGAGTCCGGTTTCATTATGTAGCCCATTACACTAAGATTCCTGCTGTAAGGACTTCAATGGGACTCCTGTTGTAGCTAATTTCAACCGTGTTCCTGTTGGAAAGGATTTCCGTACGAATTCTGCTGTAAGGGTGTTGAATGGGATTCCCTTTGCAGCCGATCTCAATAGGAATCATTGTGTAGCCGATTTCAATATGATTCCTTTTGTAACCGATTTCGAACGGATTCATGTTAATGAGGAAGACTGGGGGGGGGGAATTGAAGGAATCTGGCAGAAGCCGAAGAAGAGAGATAAGTCAATGTAGGGAGGACGATGGGTGGAGTAATAGTGAGGAACGCCGAGAACTGCAGGGGGCTGACAGCAGGAAGAGGAAGAGGAAGGAAACGACTGAAGACAGATGCTCAACGGAGGATCGACCAGTGAAACTGCGAATGGACGCCCAAACGATCTATGTGAAATTCGTGGGTGCTGCGGGGGGGCTGCGCATATATATATATATATATATATATACACATATATATACACAATTATGTGTACACATATCAGCACATAAGATGCACGTATTTACATATGCACATACGTACGTACATACATACCTACATACATACCTACACGTTTGCATTTAGACATACATACATACCTACATACATGCATACATGCATGCATGCATACATACATACACACATGCATACATATGTGCATGCCTGCATCCATGCATGCATCCACGCATACATACATACATGCATACATACGGGCATACATACCTGCATACATACATGCATACACGCGTGCATACCTGCATGCACAACTATCTAGACACATACATGCATACGTACACACATGCATGCATGCATGCATGCATGCATGCATACATACATACATACATACATACCGACACACAAACACACATACATGCATACATGCATGCATGCATACATACACCCATACATGCATACGTACACACTTACAGACACACCTACACGTATAAGCATACATACATACATTCAGACACACATATATACATACGTACGTACATACATGCATGCACACATACATGCACCCATACATACATGCACGCATACATACACACGTACATGCACACATACACACAAGCAAACATACACACCATGCATGCATACATACATGCCACCATACAACCACACACATACACATTCATACGTGCATCCATGCATCCGCACATACATACACACATACATGCATGCATACATGTATACATGCATACATGCATACACACACCTACACACATACATGCACATAAACATAAACATATGCATGTACACATACATAAACACATGCACACATACATACATACATGCATGCATGCATACATACATGCCTATACGACCACCCTTCGGGCGATAAGGAGATTGTAAGGGGGGGAGAGTGGGGTGAACCACCATCTGACACAACCGATCTCACTATCGATGTCACTCAACGGGACACCACGGTACACCACGGAACACCACGGGACCCTTGTCGATCTCACTATCGATCTCACTACGTATCGATCTCACTCAACGGGACACCACGGGACACTTGTCAATCTCATTATCGATCTCACTCAACGGGACACCACGGGACACCACCCACGGGCCACCACGGGACAAAACGGGACACCGCGGGACACCTCTCGATCTCACGATCGGTCTCACTCAACGGAACACCATATGACACCACGGGAAACCACGGGACACCTCGGAACACCAGATCGATCTCACTATCGATCTCACTATCGATCTGACTCAACGGGACACCGCGGGACACCACGAGACACCTGTCGATCTCACTATCGATCTCACTATCGGTCTCACTTTTTGGAACACCACGGGGATTCCACGGGATACCTCGGGGCACCACATCGATCGATCTCACTCAAGGGGACGCCACGGGACTTATCGATCTCACTATCGATCTCACTATCGATCTCATGTTCTGGGACACCACGGGACACCTCGGGGCACCACATCGATTTCAGTATCGATCTCAATATCGATCTCACTCATCGGGACACCACGGGACACCACAGGATACCACGGGACACCGCGGGACACCGCGAGCCAGCGCCGGACGGACGGACGGACGGGCGGGCGTGCGAGAATAATTTGTCCGGACTTCGCCCTAACAACAGCGAACACCACGGGACACCACACGTGACACCGCGGGACACGGCGAGCCACCGCCGGACGGGCGGGCGGAGGAGAAACAAGTGTCTTGACTTCGCCCTAGCAACGGCGGGTTCGTTCCTCTCGCGCGCCCACGCAGCTTCGCCTCGCCCGCACGCGCGTCACGAACGAAACGAAACGATTTCCTGGCTTTTGGTCTCCGTTCCATTGCGATATCACCCCCCAAGAAGGCGTTTCTTTTTGTTCGGCGATGACGGGCGTCATGGGGGGGGGGGAGGGCGGGGAGGGGTATGACGTGACGCCCCCCCCCCCCCGCCGTGTGGATCCGGCACCACAGCCGCGCCCGCGCGCACGACGCGACGAGCGACGAGCGACGAGTGACGACGACGACGCGAGCAGCAGGTAAGTGGCGATCTGCCCATTGCGCCTGTGTGCGCCACAGCGCTCGCGTGCACCACGCCGCGCGCGTGCACCACAGCGCGTGCGTACACCGCAACAGCCGTGTGCAACGCACCGCCCGCGTATACCACAATACTTGGGAGCACTACAGCGCGGGTGTACATACACCGCAGCAGCCATGTGCAACACAACGCCTGTACACCACAGTGCTTGCGTGCACCGCAGCGCCTGTGCACGCCACAGCGCCTGTCTACACCACAGCATCCGCGTGCAACGCAGCGCCGGTGTACACCACAGTGCCTGCGTGCATAGGAGAGATAGAAGGATCATGTACGTCAGGATCTGATGCGGACAACTAAACGCCACGCCAGGAAAGTTCTGATAATCGAATGCGACGTGTTTCCCTCCTCCCTCCTCCTCCACCTCCTGCTCCTCCCCCTCCTCCTCCTCGTCCTCTTTTTCCTCTTCTTACCCCCTGTCGTACGGCTTGGCGTTACAGCGCACGTGCGCATCTCAACGTGCACCGCAGAATGGTCGATTGAATCGGTCCACTTGGTTCTCGGACGGCCCGTTTAGCTGGAGCCTCCTGGACGCAAATGGGAGTTAGGGTGGTGCGGGCGGACTCGGGGGGACTCGTAAATTCCAGCGGCGCTCCTGTGTCCACGGGGATTTGTTTTCCATTGTTCTCTCTGGAATCCACACGCGCTTCATTTTGTCACAAGGATTCCTTCTGAAATTCTATACACAACAATGGTGTTGTGTTGCACGCGGCTGATGTGGTGCACACAGGCGCCGTGGCGTACACACGCACTGGAAAGCACGCAGGCATTGTGGTGTACACTGGTGCTGTGTTGCGCACGGCTGATGTGGTGTACGGAGGCGGTGTGGTGTACACAGAAGCTGCTGTGCCCGCAGGCACGGTGGCACAAACTGACGCTGTGTTGCACGCGGCTGCTGTGGCGTACATCGGCGGCGTGGTGTACACAGGCGCTGTGGTGCACGCGGACCTTGTGATGTACACAAGCGTTGTGGTGCATATCGCCACCTACATGTTCGTGCTACTCGTCCTCCGTCATTCCTAACCATTCCTAAACGCCGCCGGCGCGAAACGTGACGTCATCGACCCCCTCCCCCCCAGATGAGTGTCGTCAGCGGCCCGGAATTCAAAACAGGCTCCAGCCGCGTCCGCGCGCACGACGACGATGAGCGACGAGCGACGAACCACGAGCGACGACGACGAACGACGACGACGACGACGCCTGCGGACCAGACACCTATGCGGATTAGCACGCGGACACCTACGCGGATCCCAAAGCGCACGGCGGCAGTGACCGGAGCGCACTGGGGGGAGCGTCACGTCGTAGGGGGGGGGAGCGGGGGCCATGACGCCCGTCATGCCCCAAGCAATAAAGAACTGGCCTCCAACCTCCGAAATATATATATATATATATATATACACACATACATACAGATGTGTCGGAGCGGATCCCCGTCGCTACTCGGGATGGAAGGGAAGAATAGAGGTGGCATTCTCCTCCTCATCCCGCTTCCGCGGAGGGTACGGAGGAGCCCCCCCTCTCCCGGCCTCCAGCTTCCCTCACCCCCGGCGCCGCCCGTCCGTCATCCGCCCGGATCGGGGCCCAACCGCTCTACGGCCCTCCCCAGACCCCATGACCTGGCCCCCCGGAGGTCAGGACCCGTGCCCATCCAACGGACTAGTTTTTCATCCCGGGCAGCATTTTCGAGGTCCTGGCGGTCCTGGCGAGGGCCCCGGGAGGATGAAAACAGTCAAACATCGTCCGCCGACGCTCCTTCGCGCCGCGAGGGGTCCTCGGCTCCTCCCTCGCGCTGCCTCCCTGCCCATCCGCCCGCATCGGGCCCAACCACTCGTCGTCCTTCCCCTCCACCTTCGGCTACACGCAAGAGTGGCCCTTGGTTCTGCCCGAGGGAGGGGGGGGGGCGCGGGGGGGCCACGCCTGGGCGCGCGAGCCGCTGCTGCCGCTCCGCGTTCCGCGATATCGGGGGACCCCTTTCGGCCCGCACCAAAAAGACACGCTGGTCAAAAGGTCGCTCACTGGCCCGTGTAGTCGACACCTCGACACCTCCAGGCACTCCCCCGCACGAGCGAGTGCCGCCGAGCGAGCTCGACAAAGGCGGAGAGGCGGCCCCGGGTCTGCGCGCGCGCGAACGCGGCCTCGGCCTCTGCTGCCAGCGTAGCATCGGCTGCCGAGGGGCGAGCGATGAGGACGGAGGAGAGGGGCGAAGGGCGAAGTGGGAGGAGGAGGAGAAGGAGGAGGAGGAGGAGGCGGAGGAGGAGGACGAGGAGGAGGAGGAGGAGGAGGAAAAGGAGGAGGAGGAGGAGGAGGAGGGGGAGGAGGAGGAGGATGATGAGGAGGAGGAGGAAAAGGAGGAGGAGGAGGAGAAGAAGGAGGAAGAGGAAGAGGAGGAGGAGGAGAGGGAGGAGGAGGGCGAGGAGGAGTGGGAAGATTCCAGGGGAACGAAGGCTCCACTGGGAGGGTTCTAGGGAAACGGAGAATGACATACACATTAAAACTCGAAGATCCGCACGGATTTCTCGGATCCGCGCTTGACCCCTCTCCCTGGCGCGCGGATCGCGCGCCAAGGGCTGCGCTGGAGGCGACGCCAGGGCGCCCCAACGCCTTTCCGAAAAATCCGCACGGACCTCCGAATTTTTATGTTTGTGTCACCGGTCGTTCCCAATTCGCATGGCACCGCCGCGCCCATTCAGGCTCACCCTCACACGGCTCGTGGCCCTGTAGTGAGCCCCACTGAAAATGTTCACGTGGCACCACCGCGCCCAATCTGGCACACTCCTTGCACGGATCTTTGCCCCATAGGGAACTCCACCAAAAGCTCCAACATAACGGGTTCGCATGACACCACCGCGCCCAACCCGGCACACCCCTCACACGGCTCGTGGCCCCAAAATGAGCTCCACCGACAGCGGTACCCACGATGCGGCACTCGCAGCTGCATATGGTTGGGTCCTTCGTCAGGCTAATTGTTTCGCCTACGCCAGGCACTGACTACAGTCAGCCAGCTGCTTCTGCATGCCAGCCTCGGGCACCTAACACCTCCGTGGCTGTTCTTTTGCCTGGGGGGGGTACACGCATGTTACGTTTGGGGGGGGAGATGGCGGCAACGGCGGGCCACAGCGGCGCGTATTAGTACCAATATTCATACGGGTAAAAACAACGAGTACGAGTCGAAGTGTTGTAGAAGTAGTAGTCGTAGTAGCAGTAGTAGTAGTAGTCGTAGCAGCAGGGGTATCACTACTACTACTACTACTACTGCTACTACTACTACTACTACTACTACTACGACTACTAATACTACTACTACTGCTACTAAAACTACTACTACTACTACTACTACCACTACCACTACTACTACTACTACTACTAC
>CAUYUJ010008201.1:17500-27500 GCA_963575745.1 Prorocentrum cordatum | reverse complement strand
CCGCAGCCGTGGCCGCAGCTTCTCACGACGTGAGCTGGGGGAGCCCGATCGAGGACACCCACCGAAGGGGCCAGGACGAAGGAGGGGTGCGCGTCATGGCCCGAGGCATGTGCGCGCGCGAATGGGGCGCCGGGCGACGTACTGGAAGAAGAGTAGCCATATGAGTAAGAAGACGAAACAAGTAACAACAACAGTGATACGAATGAGAGCAGCACTAATACAAATTAAAAGACGAATTGTAATAACTACAACAGTAAAAAAACTGATGAAAAGAAATTCGCGGGAGTATGAGGTCTGGGAGATATCAGGCCCTGGCCATGGGATCCACACGCCCCGAGTCATCAGCCCCCGCTAGGAAGCACCCGAAAGGGGGAGGGCATCGGACATCGGACAGCGGATCTGCAGCGGCTGCCGTGTCGCAGATGGGCGAAGTAGCGCCAAGCATGCGAAACATGTGAGATGCTAGAAAAGAACTCGTCCGACGCGTGAGGACGGACAGATACAGGTACAGTCGCACCCAAGAGGGAGGGGGTACTGCAATCAGAACGTGCGCCCTTAAGTCGCGCAAGTGGCCACAAGAGCGTGCGCCAAAAAACACGAGCACCTTCGCTGGACGACGGGACTTGTTCTGGGGCGCCCAAACAACGATAGCGTAACAGAAGACATAAGACACAAGGGTGCCCGTCTGAAGCCAAAGCTGCTCTGAACACCCTTGCCAGCTGTACATCTGGTTATTGTCGTAAAGACGTGGACGCTGGCTTTTGACACGAACCCATTGGCCGAAAGAAGCGGGTAGAAATATGAAGTAGGCTTGCGTTGGAAGTAGATTGGGTATCTGGCCTTCTCGCGAAGACGAAGAAAGAAGAACAACCACTCCACCCTAGAAATAGGAAGGCGTTTGAAATAGGTCGGAATCCTCGGACCCCAAAATACACAACACCCTGCAACTGCGAATGAGAGCGATAGGGGCTGGCGCGGGCTGGGTCGCGGGTGGGTCGAGGTTGTGTCACGGAGTCGATCGCGGATGGATCGCAGGCGGGTCGCGGGCGAGGAAGATGACAACGCAACAACAACACAACGAGCATAATCCGGCGGACGGAACGCCACTTCTGCGCCACGCCCCCAGGGACCATGAATGACCGTTCGGCCCCCTCACCGATCTAGCTAGGTACCAATCGGTCGCTGAAGTTTCAACGACAGATGGGTAAGTGGCGAAAATCGGGCCGCTGAAGAAGGAATCTTTTTCGTAGGGGAGGGGCCGGTGTTCCTTGTTTGTGTTACAGCTCGTCTCAGATCTTCCTCAGTTTTCCGATGGGACATCGGAGGCTAACTTATGGAAGAAAAAGGCCTCGTTCATTTTTTGGGGTTCCTTATGAACCAGACCCCCGACGTCATGATTGTGTTATTACGCCGACCCCTGGAGGTCTCGACCCGTTCCCCTGGACTGGCTTTTCATCCCGAGTCGTTTTTTGACGGTCTCGAGGGCCGGCAAGGGCCCCCAGAGGCCGAACATAGCAAAAGACCTCCCGTCGCCGAGGGGATTCCTTGGGACAGCGCCTCGCCTGCAGATCGGCCAATCCTGCGCGAGACCTCCGCTGCCCCCGGGGGCAGGGACTGCTCCCGCCCGGCCAGGCCCGCCCCGCGCCAGGTGGCCCTCCGCTTGCCCGCGCGCCGCCGCTGCCACGCGGACGCCGTGCCGACGCGGCGCGGGCATGCCCCAGGCTTCCGTCGGGCATGTGCCCCCATGCGGTGGGGGGTGCTCAGAAAGAGTAAAGAATAGTCTGGCGGGCGATGGTCTGAATATTTTGTGAGCACGCTTGAATATGTTTCGTGTTTCGCCACAAATCCGCCTGTAGGAGGACATGCCCGACCTAACCCCAGACCCGCGGAGTCGCATATTTGCTTCGCACCGTGAACCAATGAAGTAGGGGCTCGACCACAAGAAACCTTCCACGAGAAACCAAACCCCCGCAGCCCCAGGACGTACCTTGCTTTTGGGTGTGGGGACGTCACGTGCTCCATAGCAAAACCAAATGCGGTCGGAGCATCGCGTCGCATCGCCGATGCATCGGCGATGCATCGGCGATGCACTGGCGGTGCATCGGCGACCCCATCTAGGAGGCCTAGACTCCCTCGACCGACTAAGTTTTCATCCCGAGTGGTGCGACTCTGACAGATCTGGGGGCTGGCAAGGACTCCAGGAGCGCGAATGACCGGCAGAGGCCGTCCGCCGTTGTGTGGCGGCGAGCGAAGGGGGGGAAGTGAGAAGGAGAAGGCCTGCTCCTTCCCTAAAGATACAAACAAACTCTTAGAAGGCGCGAGGGCTTCTGAGAAATCCCGCGGCCTTCTGAGAAGGCCTTCTCCTTCTCTTTCTCCCCGCTCGCCGATTTGTCCCACGACGCTGCGGTGTCTGGGGAACGCACGGAGGTCCAAACTGGACCACGGGAACGGTCTGGGGTTGCGTTCTGCGCAGCAGCGGCCCAAAGTTTTGGGCCCCTAGGGATGGGGCCCCGGAGACAGGAAGGGGTCGCGGTGGGTACGGCCAACCCGCGTATCATAAGGATGCGCGAGAGGTTCGGAAGCCTCCGAAAGGCTCAAGGGGAAGCCCTCCTCCTTCTCCTCTCCCTCTCCTCCTCCTCCTTCTCCTCCTCCTCGGAGGAGCCTCCGAAAGGATCAAGGACAAGCTGGGAGTTTTTCGTCGAAAGGATCGAGGGGAATTAAGCCCCGTTGGGGGGCTGCTACGCCGGAACCGGCCGCGCGTTAAGGGGGATGAGAAGCCGGATTGAAACGGGATTAAGCCAGACTCAGCGGGAATCCGCCGGGTAAAGCGGGATGGAGCCAGATTCACCCGAGTTTCGGACCAGGGCAAGATCAGAATTGGACCTCCCAGGAGTTGCATCCAAACATAAGGATGTGCGATGAGGATGCAGGGGCCTGACAGCGGCCAAGGACGGGCCGAATGGGCAAGGATGCAAAGCGTACCCTCGGGAAGGTTGCCCATCCTTACTGTGCGGGTTGACTGCATGTCGGGGATCTACTGGCCCGGGTTAATCAAGACCTGGGTCAGTCAGGCTTTACATGATCCGGCACAGTCCTGCAGGATCCTACAAAACCCTGGACCCGAACCCAGGTCAGTTCAACCCCGGCCCTGCTGGATGATGCACGATCCGGTGCTCTGACGGACCCCCGTTTGGGGTGACGCCCGTCGCTTGAGCCCCAAATATGGATACATCGGACGCCCTTGGGGCCCGAGCACATCCGTAAGTAACACCCCGCAGTTGCGGACAAGAGTGGCAGCGAGGCTCTGAAGAAACCCGCCGTTGGCGCCGCTTTCGTCAAAGCACTGCGAGTGGGTCGCGAGTGGGTCGCGAGGTGGGCAGCGGGGTGGGTCGCGGGGCGGGCCGCGGGCGAGGGCGACGACAACCACAGCGCAACAACGCAACAACAAAAATCATGTCAACAATGTTCGCCCTCATCTGCTCGCATGCCATATCACACGTGAATCCGACACCCTCGATACCCGCCCCCTTCGTTGTCGATCGTACCCCCTTGGGGGTAGATCTTCCCTGCCTGCCGCGCATGGTTGGCGCAGCCGCTGAAGCAGGGGAAGTTAGGAGGGAAGACACAAAGGGGGAGGGAGAAGAATGGAGCACGAGAGAGAGATTTGCAGGTGGCGGGTTAGGAGCAGGAAAACACATGACATAACCAGAGGGGCGGGTCGGGTCGGCTGGGCGCCCAGTCGGCCCGGTCGGGCTGGCGGATCGCTGAGGCGTCAATCCAACACGAATCGCAAGGCAGTTTCGAACGACAGCGCGATTCCCATGTACATCGCGAGAAAGTGCACAGCGAGAGCATGACTCCTGAGTCTTGGGGACGCGAAAGCGCGATTATGGCATCGAAGCTGAGGGTCCGCGCAGGAGCGCACATGTGAAATACAGACTGTGGAAGTATCCGACGGGAGCTGCTGCTGCTGCTGCTGTAAACCACGGGCCAACAACGCAATTTGAGGACCAATATTTCCCCTGCAAAAGCGGAAAAATGCGTAGGAGCCCCGGAGGAGCACTGGAGTTAAAAAACAGTGTGCGCCGAAGAGCGGGGGTTCACCAAAAATTGCGTATCTCTGCGAAATCAAAATTCAACGCAACAGCGCAACAACGCAACCACAATCCGCACCGCGGAGCCCCACTTCAGCCACGCGCCCAGGGACAGCGAATGACCGCTCGGCCCCCTCACTCTGAACCCACCGCCTGCCGAGGTCCCCGAAGGTCGTCCCCCCCACCCCCAGGCGGTGGTCGGGGATGAATCTGGGCCGTGGGATGAACCTACTAAATTTCCCGTAGGTAGGGGAAGGTAAGGGAGAAGGTCGCGAGCCCTTTTCCCATGCGCCGCGGACGGGCGGCGCTGTACCGATACCAGTACCTGAGCCGAGACGTCGGCGGTAGATAAAGATATAATGGTGATATGAGCGGACTTCACACACAGAGGGCGAGCCGAGACTACAACGTTGGCCCTCCTTCCCATCGGCTCAGAATCGGTCCCTAGACTCCTCCCAGGGTGCAGCCCTGACATATCTTCCTCGATGCGGCTCCAACCGCGGCGACGAGAGGCCTCCAGGAGTCGAGACGGGGATCGACTCAAGAACTGCTTTACCCCAGCCTTGCTCGCTCCGCGGATCCGCGGGACATGCGTCGCATGCTCCGCAGATCTGTGGAGCATCGTGTGCAACTCTTTTTCGTGGCCTCGACGGGAACATCAATTTTGAGGCAAATCCATTCTGGGGAAACCAAAAGGTACCGATACCGCTACTCCCTGGACCTCTCCCGGGGTGCATCCTGACCAGGATGTCGAGGCGAATCCAGCGGTGGCGACGAGGGCCGCCCAGGAGGTCCAAAAAGAGGAAAATGAGGGAAGGGTGTAGAGATATGGGCACCTTCTCCTCCTCTGACATTCTGCCATTGGTCGATCCCCTGCTCGCAGCATGCCCCAGAGCAATCCGAGGGGGCGCCCTTTCCGTCACAGCCGCGGGGCGCCCGGGGTCTGCGCGGGGCCCGGCGGCGCGCCGCCCTCGGCGGCTGCGCGCCCCCCGCGCAGGTGGCCCGAAAAGTTCTGGAAGACCACGGCACAGCGGCCGTCGAGGCCAACGTCCTCCGAGCATCGTCGAACCGCTCCCCACCCCGAGGTCGGGCACGTCCCCCTACAGGCGGATCTTGGACACGAAAAAAGCGTCCTCCAAAACTATGCAGAAATAGTCAAACCAGTCGACAAGTCGTCCCCTGACTTCTTTTTTTCAATGGGTATTCCTCCTGTAGAGGGGACAACCCCGACTTCATCCCCACTGGTGTGGCCTGGCCCGCACTGGCAGATGTGCCACCCTAGATGGGGACATGGGCTGCTCCCTCCGGGTTTCGAGGGTCATAGGTATCCCCATCTGGGGTGGCGAGATGGTGGGGCTCGGGACGGGGATGGGGATCGGTGAAGCGATACTGACGTCCACGCACGTCATGCCCGTGTTCGCGTGCGGGAAGCCGCCGCCGCCCCGCGTGAGCAGCAGCGCCCGCAGCAGCAGGCTGAGGAAGTCGTGGTGCGAGAGCAGCGCGACCGTGCCTGCAGCGGGGCCCCCCACGCGAGGGTACGAGCACGCGCGCGGCGTCGGAACATCGCGCCGCGTCGCCGATGCATTGGGGGCGTCGCCGATGCATCGGCGGCATCGGCGTGGACAAAAAAGCTCACCATCGAGCCACTGGCGGAACACACATATACCGATGCCGACCTGGACTTTTCCAAGGGCGCGCTCTGGCCAAGATTCGGAGGCAAATCCTGCCGTGGCGACGAGGGCCTCTCAGGAGGCCAAAAAAGGACCAAAGTGGGATGGGTGGCAATAGGAAGTGGGGAGGGTGGCGGTATTGGTATTCTTCCTCCACCGACGTGCCTCCAAAGCTCTGGACCACTTCCCACTGGCAGGTTTTTGGTCCTGGATCATTGCGTTAACGGTCCCGGGGCCTGGCCCCCAGACGCCGAAAACGACGAACGACATACGAACACGCAGAAAACTACTAAAGCAAACTTCCGAATGGAAGGGAACGGTATCAGTACCTCTTCTACCTCTGAATGCCTGTGGGGCGCTCGGCGCAGGATGCCGCCAAGGCCCGGAGCCGTGCCGCGCATGACTCGGCGCGCCCGGCCGCCTGCTCTGCAGACTCGCGGCCGCCGAGCCGGTACCAGCCCAATTCGGTCACGTCCCTCGGCAAAGCGCAGCCGGGCAGCTGCTCCTGAACTGGTACAGTGAAAACGCAGTAGTGCGCCATAAAGATGCAATGGCCTTGAAGGCCATGTTGAAGTTTTGCTTTGCGAGTGAAAGTAGCTATTGGGCCGAAGGGGCAAGGATGCAAAGGTAACCTTGGAAACTCGCTTATCATTACTACGCGCTCTGACTGTAAGGCTTCGGGCTGGACACAAGCAGCCTCCCTCCAGCTGGCCCGCTCTGGCCTCAAGATGTCCCCCACCCGAGGAACCCAGGGCGGTCTCAACACCCACCCTGAGATCCGACGGCGCGACAAATTGCAACATCGTGAACTGAATCGCGACAAAAACCCCGGGCCCCATAATCAAACTGCATTTTTCGAGCCAGACGGGGACTGGGGCCCGGAACCGTTTGAAAACGCCTATCGTGGGAGACAGACGCAACGCCTGGGTCTCGGGGATTGGAGCCGCCCTGGACTACTCAGGGGGCAGGCCTGTCGAGGCCAGCCAGGACTATATGGAAAAGAGCTGCCTGTGCGAAGCTGGAGGGGACACCGTGCTCCTGCATCTCGGAGCGGGTCAGGCCGCGGCTCAGGGTGCCACCTGAGTCGTAGATGCCGCCGACCTCGAAGCAATCGGTCCACACATGCGGTACCAAGCCGAGTCGCTCCGCGGTGGGTCGCAACGTCTGCATGGCTCAAGAGGCAATTCCTGGGAGGTTCTTCGTCTAAGAACGACGACGGGGTGCTAGACCCCTTATCAGGATGGCTCTACCGACATGCCCAGCAAAAATTACGGCAAACCGTGTTAAAACACGTGAAAATTGATGCGCGTCATACTTATATGACGGTTCGTGGATAAACATACATACACCCTCTTAGCTGCAACACATATTACACTATGTGGTATACAATGAATTTCCCCCGTGCCACGTTCGTCACTTACTTACCCCGTGCCCGTTTGGTTATCGAGGCGATTGCGCTAAATGCAAAACGTGTGATACCGTGCTGCCGAAGATTGGGATGGCGATTTCCAAATGAATTCCCCCACTCCGTCGTCTTTATCGAAGCGATCGCGCTGAATGTGATGTATTTGATTCGACTGCTTCGATATCACATCCAAGCTTTTGCTGCAGGCGTATCACGCACCCCCTCCTCTCCTCCATCTCGGCATATTCTGGCGCGCCACTCGCGCGATTCGCGGCCCCGCGGGGGATTCCACGCGAGGCCTCACTGGCAACGGTCGCGTGCCGCCTCGGCACATTCGGGCACCGCGCACTTCGTAGCCCCATAGTCCACCGATGGCCTCATCGGTGGCAACGGTACCATGCCACCTCAGGCCGATATCGGTCACACGCGTCGTGGCCCCGTAGGGAACTCCACCGAAAACCCCGCTGTCAACGGTCGCCTGGCGGCATCGGCCCACATCGGTGCACCTTTTCTGAACGCTCTTCGCGGCAACGGTCGCACGATGGAGCCACCCGTTTCAACGCACCCACCATAACGTCAGTGCGCGAAGGTTCGGCTGAACAAAAGGCGCGCGATTACAAAATGGCCCCCAACTCGGCGAATCGCGGGGAGGGCGCCCGCGGCGACGGCGGCGGAGAATGGAAGCGCGCGGCGGCGACGGCGATTATTAAGCAAGGACCGACCGTCCCAGCATTCCTATAGCCCTACCACGAAATGTTCTTAGAACCCAGAAATGTTCTAGGAACAAAAACAATGCTCTTAGAACATCAGCCCGATGTGTTAAAACAGGACAGACTCCGCCAGAAATGTTCTAAGAACGCACGAAAGGTTCTTAGAACATTGTTTGGTCGGGCTATAGGCGAGCCAGGACGCTTCGCCACTGCTTGAGATTTGCGCCGACGCCCGGCCGCCAGCACAAAGGCGACAGGGGCAGCAGCGCCTCCGCTGCAGCGGGGCGCCCGAGCCAAAATCGCCACGGACTGGGGGGGATCGGAGGGCAAGGGCGGTCGAGGCAAGGGCCGTCGCCGTGGCCGCCGCTGCGGTATTCTCCTGCTTCGCACTCGAGCAGGGCTCCCGTCGCCGCTGTGGAAAATGGCCCTGGAGGAAACGGGCCCCAACCGTGGAGTTCCCGCCAGGGCCTCCTCGGTGGTTGTTCGGCCCGTCAAAAAGCAGGACCCTGCCAGGGGCCGCCTCTCGCAGGACATGCGCCCACCGCGGCGCCCAGCAGCGAGTCCAAAATGGCGAGCTAGCCAAGCGCACAGCGGGGCCTGGCGCGCCAGACAGGGCCGCGGGAATAATGGGCACGAAATCCACAGGTAAATTTTCGCCGAAATTGACAGCGGCCGCTGTTGGGCAGCGGGCTCGTTGCATCGAACTAACAACTTCCGTGGCGAGGGCCACGCATTTCGCGCCCGCTTCGATCGCGCCCGACACTTGGCCTTTGCTCGGACAAAGCCAGGAAGGCGCCGGCTGGCTCGCTGGCCCGCCAGCGCGGCGGGCCGGACGAAATCGCGGGCGCTAGCAACGGGGGGGTCAGCGAACTGGCTCGCGTAATTCGCTGGTTCTCCTGTCGCCGAAAGCGACCCTGCATCGACGAAGGGGCCCTTCGGCGGGGCGCGGCGGCACGCGGCAGACTGCGCAACCCCCCTACTCTTTTCACCTCTTGCGTCCGCCCCTGGCAAGGCCGGCGGTCCGCGCCCGGGCGGGCGCTGTCACCGCGGCGAAGACGTGCCCTGAGGGAAGCGGGCCCTGGGCCCTGGCGGTCATCCTCGGCCGAACCCTTCCAGGGCCAAGTTTCCTCGCGGCACGCGCGCCGCCGCGGCGGCCCTCGGTCAGCCCCTCGCTCCGCCGGCTCGCGCGCGGTCGCGCGCGCCCGGCAGCGCGCCCGCGGCGCTCGCGCCTCGGCGGCGGACAGGGCTGGCGGCGGGGAGGGGCACGGCGACCAGATTCGCAGATTTCCAACCCGCTCCTGGGCCCAGGTAGGGCGGTGGGGGGGCGATTCTCGCCCCCCCGGCGGGGCGGGGCCGGGGGGGCCGGGCGCCGCGTCTCCGGGAGGTGGCCCGCGCTGGACTTGAAACTGACGCGGAAGCGGTCGGCCGGCGCCCGGACCTCGTCGCAGCAGCTGTCCAGGGGGGCGAGCTCCTGCTGCTCGTGGCGCAGGCAGTCGCGTGGCCCTGCGCGTGCCAGCCCGAGGCGCCTTTCCACGAAGACCAAGTGGCCGCGTGGAGACGCGGCCGACGGCCGACTTCACTACGCGCGTGCCAATGTATGTATGCACGTGTAAATACATGTATGTATATATATATATATATACCTATACGACCACCCTTCGGGTGATAAGGAGGTTCGGGGGGGGGAACCAACGTCTCACTCGATCGGTCTCACTATCGATCTCAGTATCGATCTCACTACCGGTCTCGCTCGATCGATCTCACTCGATCGATCTCACTATCGATATCACTCGATCTATCTCATTCGATCGATCTCACAATTGATCTCACAATCGATCTCACAATCGATCACACAATCGATCTCGCATTCGGTCTCAATATCGATCTCACTATCGAAATCACAATCGCTCTCACAATCAACATCATCATCGTAAATCATCATCATCATCATCATCAGCATCATCAACATCAACATCAACGTCATCACCAACATCGTCATCATCATGAAGGCATCATCATCATCATCATCATACACATCATCATCAACGTCAGCATCATCATCGGGACAACATCATCATCATCATATCATCATCAACATCATCGTCACCATCATTTGGGCGC
>CAUYUJ010008201.1:0-15000 GCA_963575745.1 Prorocentrum cordatum | reverse complement strand
AGTGAGACCGATCGGGTGAGACGTTGGTTCTTCCCCCCCCGAACCCCCTTGTCACCCGAAGGGTGGTTACGTATAACTAGATGCGTACGTTTGGATACACATACACCATGTATGCATATGGTTAGGCGCGTGCGAGCGCGTGCAAACATCAACACATTTATACATATATATACGTATATACATATATGTATATATATAAGGCGTGGGCAGGTGCGCGTGTGTGATTATATCGGAGGTCAGGGGGTGATATCGCAGTCAAACGGGCACCCCCCACCGGGAAATCGATTTCGGTTTCGTGTTCGTGTTCGTGTCGTGCGAGGCGAAGCGAATCTGCGCGTGATCTTCTTGTAGCTAGGCCGAAGTAGGAGCGAAAGTCCGTTCCCGTCCGCCGGTGGCTGGGAGGTGTCCCAGTTGGGCCGGGCGGTGTCCCGAGTGTCCCGGCTGTCAGTAGGAGCGAAAATTCGTTTCCCGTCCGCCGGTGGGCCCATGTGGGCCGGGCGGTGTCCCAGATGTCCCGGGCGTCCCGGCGCTAACGCATGTCGATCATTTCATAATTTATGTTTGCTCGGCGCCTGCGGCGGGCTTTCTTATCAAATCCAGCTTATATTATGCAATCCATCTTGTCCAATCCAATCCATCTTATCTTACCCAACCCATACTGTCCCACCTTAGTTTATCCCATCAAATCCAACCCACCCGGCCCAATCCATCAATTCATTTTTTTCTGCGCCTGCGGCGGGCCAATCAAATCTATCTCATATAGTCAAATCCACCTCTTCCAATCCAACTCATCTTATTTTATCCAATCCATCTTATCCCATCCAATCCTTTTTCCACGCAACCCAATCCACCCAGTTCAATTCCTAGCATTACGTAATATGCGATGGTTGTCTCGTGGTTGTCTTGTGTTTGTCTTGATGGTTGTCTGGTGGTTGTGCGGATGGTTGTCCTGTGGTTGTCCGACAACAAATCGATGTTCGGCGCCTGCGGCGGGCTTTCTCATTTTGCTTTTGAAACCGCAACTGAAACCGACAATTAGATTCACCGATAGGTCGGTCGACTGATAGGTAGATAGTGGGATCCCATCGTCATCGCGAGGGAGAGAGAAAAAGAGAAAGTGAGGGCGAGAAAACGAAAGAGACACAGAGAGTGAAAAAGAGAGAGAGAGACGGAGACAAAGAGAAAGAGAGATACTATAGAGAAAAAGAGATATTATATCAAGGTGACAGGCTGGATGTCAGCCAGGGTGGGCATTTGATCTCAATCCACCCCCATACTCGTTTTTCGCCCGCAGGGCGGTCGTATAGGTAATATATATATATATATACACATGTATGTATACATATGTATATATGTTGTACATACATATGCACATAAACATATAGATACATCGGAAGTTGGGGGGGTGAGATCGAGACTCCCCCACTGGGAAATCGGTTTCGATTTCGTGTTCGTGTCGTGCGTGCGAGGCGAAGCTGCTCGTGATCCTCCTGTAGCTAGGCCGAAGTAGGAGCGAAAGTCCGTTCCCGTCCGCCGGTGGCTGGGAGGTGTCTCAGTTCGGCCGGCCGGTGTCCCGGGTGTCCAGGGTGTCAGTAGGAGCGAAAATTCGTTTCCCGTCCATCGGTGGCCGGGAGGTGTCCCAGTTAGGCCGGGCGGTGTCCCGGGTGTCCCAGGCGTCCCGGCGCTAACGCATGTCGTTAAATTCATAATTCATTTCGCTCGGCGCCCGCGGCGGGCTTTCTTATCCAATCCAGCTTAACTTATCCAACCCAATCCATCTTGTCCAATCCAATCCATCTCATCTGATCCAACCCAGACTGTCCCATCTTATCTTATCCCACCCAATCCAATCCACCCAACCCAATCCATCAATTAATTTGTTTCTGCGCCTGCGGCGGGCCAATCCAATCCATCATATCATGTCCAATCCGTCACCATAGTTGCCGCCGCCATCGCTGCTGTCAGCACCGCCGCACCCATCTCCAATCGTCACTGCCATCATTGTGGTGGAGGGGGAGACTGATATATCATTGTATATAGATATCTATATATATATATAGAGGGAGAGAGAGAGAGAGAAAAAGAAAGAAAGAAAGAGAGAGAGAGAGAGAGAGAGAGAACGAGGGAGAGACAGAGAAAAGGCAGAAATTAACTAGTATGCGATGGTTGTCTCGCGGTTGTCTTGTGATTGTCATTATGGTTGCCTGGTGGTTGTGCCGATGGTTGTCGTGTGGTTGTCCGACAACAAATCGTTTTTCGGCGCCTGCGGCGGGTGTTCTCATTTTGCTTTCGAGGTCGATACAGTCAAAAACCCTAACAAGGACGCGCGGTAAGGACGCAAGACCCTTGGAAGCTGAAGTTGGGATTTATGGGGCGGCGGACGACGAAAACCTCAAGGACGCAAGAGCAAGAAAGAGCAAACACGCAAGGGTACCCTGAGCAAAGTCGCGCGTCCTTGTTAGGGTTTTTAACTGTAGTGAGGTCGACAGTGAGATTCACCGATAGGTCGGTCGACAAATAACTAGATAGTGGGATCTCATCGTCATCGCGATCACCATTGTGGTGGAGGGACTCTGATACAGAGGGAGAGAGAGAGAAGAGAGAGGGCGAGAGAGAGAGAGAGACAGAGAGAGAGAGAAGCAAAAAGAAAGAGAGAGATGATATAAAGGTGGCAGGCTGGAGGTCAATCAGGGTGAGCATTTGATCTCAATCCCCCCCAACCTCCTTATCGCCCGCAGGGCGGTCGTCTAGGTACACATAAATAAACATATGTATCGGATGTTTGGGGGTGACTTCGACGTGAGACCCCCCCAACCGGGAAATCGATTTCGGTTTCGGGTTCGTGTCGTGCGTGGCGTGCGTGCGTGCGGGCGAGGCGAAGCTGCGTGAGTGGGCGATAAGAAGTCCTCCTGTGGCTGGGCCGCGGCTGGACCAAATGTTTCTCCTCCGGCGGCCGGTGACCCGCGGTGTCCCGCCAGTGTCCCGCTGGTGTCTCGAAATCCTCCTGTGGCTGGGTCGCGGCCGGACCAAATGTTTCTCCTCCGGCGGCCGGTGGCCCGCGGAGTCCCGCCGGTGTCCCGCCGGTGTCCCGTGGTGTCCCGTGGTGTCCCGTTGACTGAGATCGATAGTGAGATCGATAGTGAGATCGATGCGGTGTCCCGAAGTGTCCCGTGGTGACCTCTGGTGTCCTCTTGAGTGAGATCGATAATGAGATCGTCAGTGAGACCGATAGTGAGATCGAGAGATGTCCCGCGGTGTCCCGTAGTGCCCCGTTGAATGAAATCGATAGTGAAATCGATAGCGAGATCGATAAGTGTCCCGTGGTGTCCCGTGGTGTCCCGTTGAACGAGATCGATAGTGACATCGATTGAATCAGATGTTGTTTCCCCCTCTGTCCTCCCCTCCACAACCTCCTTATCACCCGAAGGGTGGTCGTATAGGTGTATACATGTACACGATTTATTGATTCTGCATGCCAAGGGACAAAAGCCCGCAACCAACGCGGACGTGCGATTAGCGCTGGGCCCGCGATTCACACGCGCACGTCCCGTGGCGGCGCGCGATCAAGAAGATCGCGCGCCCCAACTGCAAAAAGACGCGCGCCTGGCCGGCGGCCACCCGGCCCAGACCCGACAGGGCGCCCGCCCCGATGGGCCACAGGGGGGCCTCGAAGGGCGCCCGAAAGGCTTCATGAAGCGCCACCAAGCCCCGCTTGGCCCCTCCGCCCGCGGGCCACTCGGGCCAGCGAGTCCGGCGGTCGCCCCAATCAAGCAGGTAGCAAGTCGGTCGCCGAGGTCGGCGGCAAGTCCTCGGAGGGGCGCGGGAGCGGCGGAGGGGGCGGGGGGGTAACTCCCAATCCCCGTCGCGGGCCGAAGGGGGGCCCGCCGCGCCGGCCACGCGGAAAACACGCATCCTGATGGGCCCGCGCGGGAATGCGCGCACCGGCGTCGCCCGCGCGCGCGATTGGGGGAGGCGGCCGAGATGACGCTGGCGCGGGCGACCACCGCAGACATATTCCGGCGCGCACTGGGCCCTGCGAGCGCCCCGCGCCGCGCCGCTTGGCTGGCGCCCCAAGCCCGGGCCCTGCAAGCAGCCCCGCGGCGCGCCCGAACCGCCCGAGCGGGCGGGGGGGGCGGGCGCCAGAGGAAAGGGGCGCGGGGGCAGGGGGGCGGGGCGGGGCGGGGCGCGAAGAGGAGGCGCGGGAGGAATCTGATCTTCCGCTCTGCTGGTGAGCTACCGCCGCCTGCCCGCGTTCCCAGGCAGCCGCGCGGCCCGCCCGCGCTGCCGGAGCGGGCAAGGGCGGCAAGCGCCAGGGGGAAGGAACCGCGGAGGGCGATGTGGGGAGGGAGCGCGAGGACGAGCAGGAAGAATCAAGCCTCCCACCTTGCCGCAGAGCAGGCACCGCAGGCCCGCGCTCCCTTACTGGGCCCGCGGCCCGCCTGCGCCGCCTGAGCGGGCGGGGGCGGGGAGGCGCGGGGGGGGGGTTGGGAGGGGGCGCGAGGGCGAGCAGGAGGAATGAACCACCCCGCCCTGTCGCTGAGCTGGCTGACGCCGCCAGCTCGCGCCGCGCCGCCAGGCCCGCGGCCTGCCTGCCTGCCGTGCCTCGCGCAGGAGACAGCGCTTGTTGCCGCGATCCGCGCAGCCAGGGGGCCCGCTGCGCCGCGCATTTTTTGGACACGCGCTCGGCTCGCGCAGCGCGTCGACACACCAGCAGCGCCTGCCACCCTCCGTCTCGACCGCTGGCCTTGCCAGCTGCTCCGCCACCAGGGCCTCGGCAGCGCGTCCCTCGAACCAAGCGGGGTTGGCCTCGGCTGAACACATGGCGCCACTGCTCCTATTTTAATACATGCAGCCAGTCATGGCATCTGGCACTCCATGTCCCACGGTTCAGTTGCCGTTGCTTCGAAAACCTGGCTTGGCTTTGAGAACCTGGCTGGCTGTTGGACTGTCATGCACATCGCGCTCGCGCCCGCACTCAGCTTGTCGCCTCCTGTTTCCAATGTCTCCCTCAAAAGGATAATGAATATGTTTAAGCAGGTAGACAATAGCACTGGGAGTCAGCCGCCAAAAGACCTCGAACCCGCCGATGTCGACGACGTACATGGTGAGTTCCGCGTGGTCTCGCACTGGCCTGTCCTTCGCCAGAACGCCCCAAATCCAAGCGCCATGACGTCCTCGCGGGGGCGACGTCGCGCAGCGAGTCGGGCTGCTCCGGGCGGGCGTGCGCCACCGGACCCCAACCCACCGCCCCCGCCCATTCCAAAACACCCCTATCACGCGCTCCGTTGCCCGATAAGGAGCTCCGCCTCAAGCGCCAGTGGGTGCGTCCACGCGCGGACGATCAACAGTGCAACTGCAACACGCTCTTCGCCCTGAGCGGGCTCCACGTCTGGAGGATGGAACGGGGCCGACGGCACGGGCCAAAAGGGAAAAACAGGGGATCGGAGGAAGGGGTCGGGGGGGCACGATGATGCCGATGATGTAGATGGAGATGATGGTGCTGCTGCTGATGATGATAATGAAGCTGATGGCGCAGTTGATGATGAATGGTGATGATGATGCTGACTGTCATAATGATGGGGGTTATGCGTGGAGGCGGGCCCGCTGGATGATGACAACAAAAGCACTGCGTCCCCTCCCCAGCGCGGCGCGCTTCAAAATCTGTAGCGCCCGCCTGAGTCCGACGCGGGGTGGGGCGGAGTCAGAACGAGGGCAAAACAATACATAATGGCTGAACAAGTTACTTTCCAATAGCTTCCCATATCGTCCACCTTCTGTGCCCCATACTTACACATTACTTCGCTGCAATTCCCAAAAAATGAGCATAGTCCCTGATGAACAAGTTTACGGAAAGTCATACGTAACCATCATGGACCCGTGTATAATGTGGTAAGTCAGATTGGGAGATTGGGCAAGAATAACTCAGAATACATGAACTGGTATTCCAAGATTTCTTTAAACTGGCATATCAATGGACGGCATCAATGCCGCATCAACCCAGCTTGAGCCCAAGATTGCGGGACTAGGACGGATTAGCCGGGATTCGGCGGGATTGATCCAGATTGAGCGGGATTGTTCCGGATCAGGCTGGTTTTCGAGCATGCATCTGCCAGCGCCTAAGCTGAATGTATCGTTAAGGGCTGAACGACTTCTGCTGTCCCTCGACTTGCACTGGAGCTTCCACGCTTCAACCGAGGTTTACCAGAATATTTCTAAATTCAACCCATATTGTTCCCGCAAAGTCGTCAAGCCCTCAGCGAATTTGATTTTCCAGGCGTTGCATCCTAAGATAGCCCGCTTCACCGGCGACACGAGGAGCCTTCGGAGACTCAGCACAAGCCCAGGTCGGTCAAAGCCCTATGTCGCGAATCCTGGCAGGCCGCTCAGTAGCTTCCAAGCCTGGACCAGCGCGGAATGACGGATTCGGCCCCACGTGACCCCCAAAGCCGGGCCAGCCAGAGGGGATTGGCTGACCACGTGATCCCCGAAGCCTGCCGAGGGGCACCACCCCAGCGAACAGCGGGCACTCGGACGCACCGCCGGCCAGGAAGTCGGCGAGCGCCTCGGCCTGCCCGAGCCCCTCGTCGCTCAGGCCCGGGTCGGCCTGCCGTCCCGCCTGCCACCGCTCTGGCGTCATGCCCGGCTCCTGGGCGCGCTCCTCTCCTCCGCCTCCCTGCGGGCAGGGCTGGTGTGGCGATATCCACATCCACTGCGACCTGGACTTTTCTAGGAAGGGGCGCCAGACGGCTTCCCAAGGTCCATATCCACTGCACCTCTGGTTTCTTGGGAAGGGGGCCTGGAACTCGAACACGCAGTCGATTTGGAGATACCTCTTGCCCGCACTTCGCTTTCCGTCGCTCCCTGTTGGCCTGGTCTTCCTCCTCCTCTCGGGCACACCACCAGTAGGCGCAGCGTGTGCAACTTGTACTTCTGTTTGCCACTACGGCGTTACGGGAAATTATAGTCACCCTAGTTTGGCCCCTCCCTGCAGGGGCGACCGCCCCTAAGAGGGGACACGTGGCTGCGCTCGACCCGAACTCCGAAGCCGACAGTGACGGCGACAACAAGGGAGAGCATTGCGGTCCTTGGGACCATCACACATCAATCCGCCTTGAAACATGAAGCAGGGCTCTGGCCAGGATCTTCTGCGATGTAGCACGCTTTTTGCAACGTCAGATTTCAGGGGGGCGTGGCCTGAGGATTTGGCACGTGCGATGAAAGATACTGCCATAAGGGATGTAGGGGCACGCTTGTGGCTGGCCTTTGACCTTCCTGAGGCGCCCAAACAGGGATCTTCTGACCCGGGTCAATCCAGACCCCGGCCAGTCAGTCTTCGCAGGATCCATCAAGATCCTACAACCAGCCCCGGGTCAATGCAACCCAGCCCTGCATTCGGGGGCGGCCGGGAGGGGGGCGTACAAGAGGGGGGGGCGCAAATCATGGCCGGCGGCATGTGCGCGGCCCAGGGGCGGGACCAGGGACGTTACGAAATAAGAAGCGGCGCCATGAAATATGGGGAATTATCATGGCCCACGCCATGATATCCCCCTCCCTAGTCATCACCCCCCTCTTGGCCGCCCCCGAATGCAAGATCCTGAAAGATCCGGCACTCTGACTGGCCCCCGGTTGCGTTGACCCCCGTCCCTCGAGCCCCGCCCCCAAGGGCTGCTGTGGCGCCCAGGGGCATCGGGAGATCGGACCCTTCTGCGGGGCAGCTGCTGGCAGGCCGGTTTCTTGCTCGATTAGCCGACTGTAGCGTTAGGTCGGGCACGCCCCCCTTACAGGCGGACGTTGGAGGAAAACAAGCAAACGCTTTTTTCGCTGTAAAAACAAAGATTACCAACACAACCAAAAAAAACAACAAGGAAAATCGCACCCAGACTATTCATTTAAACGATTTGGGATGCTTCCCCCTGTAGAGGGACGTGCCCGACTTAACTGTAGCGCTGTAGCCCGAGATCCTCGGGGCCCAGGGGCACGCCACCAGATCAGCGGACGATGTGGCTACCACCGGTGGGCGGCATGCCAAGGAGTGTGCAGGGCGAGGGCCAGCTTTCGGAGGTGGCAGGGCTGTCTTTAGGTCGGACATGTCCACCTACAGGCTGATTTTGGGCGACAGAAAATACTGAAGCAAATGCCCCAACATGTCAAAAAATACTCAAGGAAACGTTCCCATACTATTTGTTGAATCATGTTTGAATATCCTGTAGAGGGACGTGCCCGTCTTGAGGCTGGTTTACGAGAGGGGATGTTGGCTCCTGGAAGGCCGGAGGCGCTTCCAGGACGCCCCCCTGTCTGCTGAGCAGGGCACCCCCCTTCGCGCCAACCTTAGGTCGGGCGTCCCTCTACAGGCTGATTTTGGATGAACAAAACAAAATTTAACAAAAATGCTAAAACATGATAAAAATCCTTGCCAGACTATTCTGAAGATTTTTGAATATGCCTCCTGTAGAAGGACGCCAAGCCCTTCCGCTCGCCGCCCAACCCCTGGAGCGTATGCCCAAGGATGCGCGACGACCATGACGATGGCGACGAGGACGACGCTGACGACGTTTCTGACGACGAGGCTGACGACGGGGACGAAGACGATGACCACGACGAGGACGAGACACAGAGGCCTCTTGACCTCCAGATCTCTTCCTCGCGACGCTCCTTGCCCCCAAGCAAAGCCTGCATCCAGGGGGGCCTTCCCTCTGCCCCTCTGGGAACTGCGCGGGCGTGCCGAGGCTCCGCCTGGCAACCCGGCCGGTGCCCCCACCCGGTGGGCGCCTCGTGCGCCGGGGGGCGTGCCCAAGCTTCGCCTGGAGCCCGCCTGGTTCGTCTGCGAGCGCGGGGGGGGCGCGAGGAGGAGGGGGCCCGCTCAGACGACTCGAAAGTCCCCCGGCCTTCTGAGAGGCCTTCCGTGCCTTCCCCGCACGACTTCTCCGCAGGCGCGAGGGGCTTCCGGGAAGTCCCGCCGCCCTCCGAGAAGGCCGTCCCCTTCTCACTTCCCCCCCTCGCTCGCCGCCGGCTGGTGGCCGCCCGTGGGAGCGCCGTGGGCGCCTGGTGCGCTGAGCGTGTGGACGCCGAGGCGTGGCCTGGTGCCCGCCCGCTGGGGGCCTCGTGGCCGCACCCAAAAAAAAGCTTGCGCCACACAGCAGCCCCAGCACAACTCACCACGCAAATGTTGCACCACGTGTATGGCGAAAGCGCTGAACGTGCACGCTTCTCCCAGACGGAATGGGACGATTTTTGCTCTTGGGACGCCCTCTTGGGACGCCTCGTGGGGGCTTCTGGGGGCGTCTTGGGGGTCTCGTGGGCTGCGTGGAGGCCGGGGTGGGCGTCGTGGGTCGATCTTTCAGCGACTCGTGGCAGCTTGCAACACATAGCGTGCGCTGCACCACACAGCCTGCACCGCATGCCCTGCGCCAGGCACCTTGCCGCATATGGTTTGCACCCCACGGCCTGCACACCCACGTTACGATACCTGCATCTGCAGCACCCGTGCTGGAACATTCACTTTCTCTGGCCCTCAGACGCGAAACTTTCATATACGAGGCGCGAAGAGTGGCGGAACAGACACCCGTCGGGGGCGCGGGGCTCCGCCATCAGCGCGTTGTTGTAGGACTCGGCATGGCGGATCAGCAGAAGACGAAGACCGGCGCGCCTCAGCATGGGGGAAACGGGGCCTGAGGGAAACGCGTCCTGGACCCTGGGGTGATCTTGCCCCCATCGTACTTAAAGGACCACATCCCTAAACGAATTTCGAGCACGCAGAGAAGTGCCGAAACAGTGTCGAACGAATGTCGCCTTCCAGGGCCCGACACGCGAAAACCCTCAGACTTTGGCACCTTCCTGGCGCTCCAAATCCTTTCTCTGGCGATCAAGGCTAAAACCAGAAGGGGCATCACATCACCCTGGAGCCCTCCGACCAGAACGAGACCTTCAGCCCGAGGAGGCGACGGAGGAGGGGGGGGGAGGAGAAAAAGGAGGCGGAGGAGGAGGAGGAGGAGGAGGAGGAGGAGGGAAGGAGGAGGAGGAGGAGGAGGAGGAGGAGGAGGAGGAGGAGGAGGAGGACGAGGAGGACGAGCCCTCTGACAGCCCCCGATCGGACCGCGGCCGGGGCCCCTGGCGGGCCCGAGCACGGCGCACGGCCCCCTCGGCGCCCCGCCTCCCCCCGGGCCCCGCTTGGTCCCCCCCCCCCCCGGCGAGCGCGCCCCCGCGCCGCGCCGCCGCCGACGACGCCCGGCGCACCGCCCGCGACGGCCGGCCCCTCCGCGGCGCCTCCGCGGCCCTCGGCGGGCGCGCCGCCGCCGCCGCCGGGCCCGGCGGCCGCGTGGCCGTCGGCGGGCGCGCCGCCGCCCGCGGCGGCTGGCCCCTCCGCGGCGTCGCCGGGGCCCTCGGCGGGCGCGCTGGCGCCGGGCGGCATGGCGCTCGCGCGCGCCGCGTGCCGCGCGGCGGGCGCGCGTGCGGCGCGGGCGCGGGCCGCCGATGCCGCGCCGGGGCGGCGCGGGCGGGCGCAGGGCTCGATTTCCTCCTCCTCCTCCTCCTCCTCCTCCTCCTCCTCCTCCTCCTCGTCCTCCTCGTCCTCCTCCTCCTCCTCCTCCTCCTCCTCCTCCTCGTCCTCCTCCTCCGACTGAAGAATCGAAGTGCCCCAAAAGTGGTCCGCTCGTCGAGTCTCTACGAGACATGCATCAAAAGTGCTCCGTGGAGATCTGCAGACGCTCTACGTCTGCTTCGTACAGTCGGCGCGGAAAGAAGGATCCTGGGGTAGACCAATTCTGCAGTCGGTCCCCTGCTCGAAGGGTGGGCGCAGGGCGGGCGGCGGGCGGCGGGAGGCGGCGTCCTGGGCCGCGGGTCGGCGACCGAGGTGGCCTTCCCCTGCAGAGGCACGCCTGGCCCCCACAGCTCATCTTCTGGCGAGGTCCGCCCGCCCAGGCTTTGTCCTTGTCACTTTTAAAGCCCTCGTCGTCCTCCTGCTCTTCCAACCTGCTCCAGCCTCCCTGCCCGCCGCCGCCTGCCCCTCCCCGCACAATCCAGAGAATGCTTTGGCGAGGCAGCGGTGATGTCTTTTGACCAGTCTGCCAATCCAGCAGCGACGGTCCTCCCCAATCACTGCAGGCCAATCATTCTGGGCCTCTGAGGTTCCGACCTCTTCCCTAGTGGCAGTTGGCAGCGCTGAAGAAAGTCGCGCAACAGGTCACTCCGCTGGACTTTCCAGGAACTCGGCGAGACTTCCGCAGTCCAGCGGTTGCCAGTTTAGCATCACGCTCCGCTGGACCCCACAAGAACGCACGAATGACAGGTGCGCATTCGACAGTACCCAACACAGAAGGGTTTGGGGGACGAGGAAAGCCGCGAGAGGAGGAGAGGGGGGAGAGAGGAGAAGGAGAGAAGCAACGGCGTTCGGACTGAGAACGAGTGCCAGGCACAGGAGGGGGTTGGAAAGAAATGATGCCCGCCCTGAGAATGAGGTGGAGAAGGCAGAAGGTGGGCGTTTGGCGCATAGTCGGCCCCAGATTGCCCCAACACGGCCCCGGAGGGCTCCGGGAGGCCTCAGGAAGGCGCAGCGAGCGCCGCCACGCTGGGCCCAAGATGATTCAAGATACGCCCAAGATGGCCACTCGACGGCGCGACGGGCTCCCCAAATGGCCCAAGGGAGCCCGAAGACGACTCCCTAGAGGCCCCCAGGAAGCCAACAAAAATATGCTCCGTATGTTGCGGTGCCATTTTCGCATACTCGGGACCGCTCGAGGTGGAAGAGGACCCCGAGGTCACTCCAAGATGGCCCAATAGGCGCTTAAGAGAGCCCCAAGACGAGCCCAAGACGGCCCAATAGGAGCCCAACACGGCCCTCAGACCGCCTCAGAACAGCCCCTAAAGGCCCCCACGATTGCCCAGAGGGACAAGACGGCCCCAGAGGGGCCCAAGACGGCCCTGGAGGCCCCCTGAGACGGCCTGGAATCGGCCTCAAGAGAACCCGAAAAGGGCCCACTCGGGACCCTGTGTGAGTATGGTGACGGTCAGGAAATCAATGTACATGCATGCGTACATACATACATAGATGCATACAGACATAACCATATACAGGCATACATATACATATACAAACAGACATGCAAACATGCATACACATACATGCATACAATACCTGCATGCATGCATAAACCTATACATACACACAGACATACATATATGCATACCTATACACGTACATCAATACATACACATATCCATGCATGTCTATACATATATATATGTGCACACGAACACCCATACACACATTCATGCATACATCAATCGATCCCTTCATACATACATACATACATACATACATGCATGCATGCATGCATACATACATACTTACATACATACACACATACATACATGTCAGCATACATGAATATATACGTAATCAAACGCGTAAATACATACATACATGCATGCATCCATACATACATACACATTCAGACAGACAGGCCTGCCGACAGACAGACAGACAGACAGACAGACGGACGGACGGACAGACAGACAGACACACAGACAGACAGACAGACATACATTAATACATGCATGCACACATGCGTGCATGTATATATGCATGCATGCATGCATACGCACTGATAACAATGCATGTGTGCATGCACACATGCGAACACATCAACCAACCTACATACGTACATGCATGCCTGTGTACTTACATTCATGCCTGCATACATCTATACACACGCACGCATGCACTCATACAAAACTACAAACATACAGTCATACAGATATACAGACAAACATACATACATTTACACAGGTAAGTACTCACGTACACACATACACACGCGCAAACATACATACAGACAGACATACGTGCATATACAAGCAAACAACCAACCATAACCATGGTTTAACATGTACTCTCACACACGTACATGCATCCACACATACACATACATGCACTCATACATACATGCATACATACATACCTGCACAGATCTATGCATACAGACATACATGCATACAAACATGCGTGTATGCATGCTCAGAAGTGCTTCCACTTAGGGGTTCTGACTTGTGTTCTAGGGAATGGGGGGGATCAGAAAAGCGGGTCAATGCTCGCCGTCGCCGCCCCGTCGCCGCCTCGCCGCCGCCCGTCATCTGGGGGGGATTGCCCGTCTGGCGGCCACGTTGTCGCTGTCGCCGCCCCGTCGCCGCCTCGTCCCGGCTTTGCGTTACTTTGCATTGCTTTGGACTGCTTGCTTTGCGTTGCGCTGCTTTGCGTTACTTCGTATTGCTTTGCATCGCGTTGCATAGCTTTGGGTTGCTTTCCTTTGCATCGTTTCACATTCCATTGTTACGCGTTGTTTCGCATTTCTTTGTATTGATGTCCATTGCATGCCTTTGCATTGTGTTTCATTGTTCTGCGATGCTTCGAAGTTCTTTCCAGTGTATTTCGTCCACTGATATGTGATGTACATATATATATATATATACACTAGAACCACGCGCGCGCTTCGCGCGCGCTTAGGTTCTAGGGCGGCACAGGCAGAGCATTCGTTTGACAGAACAGGGGATGAGAGGAGTTGCAAAGAGAATCCCACCTGCGCTCTGTGCGTAGGTGGTTAAGCGCGTTTCCTCCCTCCACCCTTCCCTCTACCCCTTCGGGGAGGGTACCTCTGCCCCTAACCATCTCCCCTGGACCTAAATAGGGTTCCCGCGAGCGGTCAGATCGTCGAAGACGGCTCAAGACGGCTCCAAGGGGGCCTCATAGAGCCCAAGATGAGCTCCGAGATTGCTCAAGATGGCTCAAGATGGCTCACAAGATGCTCAAAGAGGCCCCACGACCGCCCCAAGGTGACTCCAAGCGGCCACGGAGCTTCCCAGGGAGGCCCCCCAAGAGGCCCCACAACGACGGGGCCCCATGGCCGCGACGCTACAGTGTGATGCAAGGGCGCCCTTGAGCCCGAACAGCCATGACACTGACAAAGGTGGGTGCAGAATGCGCGCGGCATCCTTCTTGAATACCTTGGTTGCGCATCCCCTTGCTTTTTGCTTTGCAAGAGGACTGTCCTCGGGCCCTCCTGGGGCTGTCTGGGCCGTCATGTGTGTCGCGTGGACACCCCATCACCGCCTCGTGACCGCCCCCGGTCTCCGCCTGCGGTTCGGTCTGGCGGCTATGTTGTCGCTGTCGCCGTCCCGTCGCCGCCTCGTCGCCGACCGTCGTCTAGGCCTACGGGTCGATCTGGCGGCCATGTTGTCATCTTCGCCGCCACGTAGCCTCCTAGTCGCCGACCGTCGTCTGGGCCTGGCTGCCAGACTGGCGGCTTCGTGGTCGCCATCGCCGCCCCGTCGCCGCCTTGTCGCAGCCCGTCGTCTAGGCCCGGCTGCCATTTTGGCGGTTTCGGAATCGCAGTCGCTGCCCCGTCGCAACTTCTTGGCCGCCCGTCGTCTAGGTCTGGCTGCCGGTCTGGCGGCTCCGTGGTCGCCATCGCCGCTTCTTGACCGCCCGTCGTCTGGACCTGGCTGTTGGTCTGGCGGCAACGTAGTCGCCGCCGCCACCCCGTCGCCGCCTCGTCGCCGCAAGAAGGACTGCACCACGTAGATTGCACCACATAGATTGCACAACACATGATGCGCAACATAGATGGTACCATAAATATTGCTCCTGGACTCCATATAGATTGCTCCGCAGGCAGATATTGCACATGAAAACAAATTGCACCACATGAGTTGCACCACATATGTTGCACCACATATGTTGCACAACATATTGCTCCACATGTTGCACCACATATTGCACCGTAAACTGCACCACATATGTTGCACCACATCAAATGTACCACATGAGCTTGAACAACATACACACGTATATACATAGTGCTAGAAACATGTTGGTTGCTTGTCCACGCTGGCTAACCCACACATTTAGATATGCATATACATATATGTATGTATAGGTATGTACATATATATATATATGTATATGATGTGAATATATATATATATATATATATATATATATATATATAT
>CAUYUJ010008200.1:34423-41710 GCA_963575745.1 Prorocentrum cordatum | reverse complement strand
TACTACTACTACTACTACTACTACTACTAGTACTAGTACTACTACTACTATTACTACTACTACTACTACTACTACTACTACTACGTCGACTACTACTACTACTACTACTACTACTACGACGACGACGACGACGACGACTACTACTACTGGTACTACTGCTACTACTACTACTACTACTACGACTACTACTACTACTACTACTACTATTACTACTACGACGACTACTACCACTACTACGACTACGACTACGACTACTACGACCACGACCACCACTACTACTACGACTACTACTACTACTACTACTACTACTACTACTACTACTACTACTACGACTACTACGACATCAACTACTACTACTACTACTACTACTACTACTACTACTACTACTACTACTACTACTACTACTACTACTACTTACTACTACTACTACTACTACTACTACTACTACTACTACTACTACTACTACTACTACTACTACTACTACTACTACTACTACTACTACTACTACTACTACGACTACTACTACTACTACTACTACTACTACTACGACTACGACTACTACTACTACTACTACTACTACTACTACTACTACTACTACTACTACTAGCGGGGTTACGAGAGGTGTCCATGACTTGTCAGAACATATGCTTGCGTTCAAAACAGCGTTTACAGTCTAGTCTCTTTGTTCTTGACAGCGCCCCGGATGGCCCAGGAAGCCCTCAAGATCGCGCGAAGACGGCCCAGGAGGCCCCCACGATGCTCCCAGGAGGCCCGTCAAACGCCGAAAGAAATGCCAAGAGGCCCCGAGGAAGCTTCCAAGTGACCTCCAGCGGCCCTCGCGAGGCCTCCACGCAGCTCCCGAGATGCCCCCCAAGAGGCTCCCCTGAGGCCGCGGAGGAGCTCCAAAAGGCTCCCAAGAAGCTCCCAGAGGCCATTCCGAGGGGTCTCCAGGAGGGCCCCGAGAGGCCCCGAGAGGCCCCCAAGACGCCCCGAGAAGGCCCCCAAGGCCCCATCATGAGGGCTTCGACTCACTCAGCAGACAACGACAGCAAAGGCAGCTGATCATGATCATGTCGCTTCCTGGCCCAACTTCAACGAAGTATTGGAAGGATCAGAGAAAGGCGAGACCGGGGCTCTTCTAGGAAACGGTCGTTGGCCACACAACGCTCTGGCACGCACGGCTGGCCGCACGCACCAAAGACTCCGCAATGAAGCAGCCACAGGATGTTCAGTGGGGTTGTTCTGGAAAGAATGATGCAGGCAGACTCATCGGCTCGTGCATGGGGGAGCCCTCCGCGGAGCGGCCTAGCCGCATCGCACGAAAGACTCCCCCGTGAAGAAGCCGCTGATGCTGCCTTGAGCTCTGCATACCCCGAGGGGGCCCGCTGAACCCGAGAGGACAATGTACGGCGGTCAAGCACTCCGAAAAGACCCCCAGACAGCCCAGAGAGGCCCTGGAAACGGCATCCGCAGGCGCCAGGCGGGCCAAGAGCGCCCGAGGACGAACCAAGAGGCCCCCGAGAGGCCCCCGACAGACCCCCCAGAACCCCCCAGGACACCCCCTCACCTGCACGGCTTCCCCCGGGGACGTAGGCGACCCGAGTAGGAGGAGGAGGAGGAGGAAGTGGAGGAGGAGGAGGAGGAGGAGGAGAAGGAGAAGGAGGAGAAGGAGGAGGAGGATGGAGGAGAAGGAGGAGAAGGAGGAGAAGTAGGAGGAGGAGGAGGAGGAGCAGGAGGACGGGTCGCCTAAGCCCTTCGGAGAAACCCTCCACCCCCACCCGCCTACGAGGTAAATACAACTCTCTATTCTTCGCAACGACCCGCGCAACCTGTATCCCTCAGCTCGTTTTACGTGCAAATGCACCATTGCCTCTGCGTACATCATTGTTAAGGAACCTACCTCTGGAGCCCAGGGGTCACGCGACCTGGAGCGGCCGCAAGACTGTATGAACGCTCCCCGGTATGGGCCGACCTCCCTGAGGAGACCGCAAGCCAGATCCACCAGATGCGACGCGGAAAAACAACGTCACGCCCACGCATCGCTGCGGCATGGCTGCCGCAGCTTTCCCAAGCGCTTTCGCGGATTTGAGCAGCAGCGCAACTGGAAAAATCATGAATCTCGATGAGATGGCGGCCTTAGAGGATGCGTTGGGCGCCGCGGCCGTTTGGGAGCACACCTGACTTCTTTCAAAGCCATCCGGACTGCTCTCGACCGACTTCTGTCCATCCCGAGGCATGCCTGGAAGTCCTCGGCGCAGCGGCAGCGGCAGCAGCAGCTGCAGCAAGCGGTGGGCGCGGTGGGCCCTGCCAGCGGGTGCAGAAGGGCAGGGCGGGAGGCCGGCAAGGGCGCCTCCGGGTCGTCTGCGTCCTCCGCCATGGTGGGCACCTCGAACGCGCCCACCCCGGTCGCGTGGCTCACGTGGCGGTGTATCAGCAGCCACCGGCCCTGGACCTGGCAGGGCGGCTCTCTTCCCTCCAAGCCGGCGATACGCAAGGGTGACCCTGGGTAAGAGCGACCTTTCACCAGCCTCGAACGTATCCCTATCCCTAAGATTGACACGCCAAAAGGCGATGACAATCTTAGGGATTCGCCCTCAAAAAAAAGGGAATCCTAAGATTGGCATCGTGACGAGGAGATGCCCAGCATAGGGATAGGGATATGTTCCAGTCTGGTAAACCTTTGGTGCGCGGCTTTGGGGGGGCCGCGGGGAGGCCACATCCAGGCGCGCTGGCCGCTGCTACCGCTTCGCGTCCCGCCGTCTGGGGGCCCGTCTGCGCCCGCACCAGAGGTCACTCCGGCGAAAGGTCACTCTTACGCCTAGTCGACCAAGGCAGCCGGTGCCCCGAGAAAGTCGAGGCACCCGGTTAGTCGCCACGTGCTCCTTCCAGGTCGGGGGTTGCAAAAGGTGCCCCTGGCCCAAGGTGCCCCCAGCGTTCCGCTCCATTTTGGTGAAACCCCTGGGGACATTTTGGCCTCGTGAACGGTACTCTTGAGGCCGTGGGGGCCTCCTTGGAAACCGTGGGGGCACCTTGGGCCAGGGGCACTTCTGGCAAAACTCGACCAGGGGCCAGATGCAGGCCCCACGGCCGTCAAACAACTGCTCAGGGATTAAAAAGCGGCTCTGGGGAAGAGGCCCTCTCCTCGGACTCCATAACTTTTTCCGCGACGGGGGCCCCCAGGGATCTCGACCTCTACTTGTGAACCACACTTTCGTCCTGAATCGAACACAAAAACGCAGCCTCTGAAGCCCGAAAACGTCACAAAAACTTGTTCGTCACAGCGCGGCAGAGGCGATCCGCGCGCGCGCTCTAGTGGGCCCCAAAAAGTGAAACAAATGCCGTCGCTATATGTTGCCCCGCCCAGACCTGAAGGTCGAAAGGTCTGGGGGGCCCACGCATCGAAAAAAATCGAAGTGCCGGCTGTCTGTGCTATGGGTCCTGCCCAGTTCCCCGGCTCTGGCCGCTCTGGGGCATGCTGGGGGAGCTACCTGGAACTGTCCTTGTTGGGGTTGGAACCGTTTTTCTGGCGATGATTATCCTCCTGCTCCTGCGCTCGTACCAAAGATGGCAACGTCTACTGTCCGCCCCTGCTGCTAGCCCAGGCATCTGGCGGGCGGTTATCTTCCTGCGTTTCCTCCTCCGCCCGATCCTCCTCCTCCTCCTCCTCCTCCTCCTCCTCCCCCTCCTCCTCCTCCCTCCTCCTCCCCCTCCTCCTCCTCCTCCTCCTCCTCCTCCTCCTCCTCCTCCTCCTCCTCTTCCTCCTCATCTCAATTTCTGTTCCTTATGAATAACTTCTCCCTGTCGCACTTCGAGGCCACTCGAGAGGGCGGGTTGGGCGTTTCGCCTGCGACGTCCTCACCATTTACGAGAGTGAAGCTCAAAAGCTGTCAACAGCTTCACACGGGGAGGGCGGGTGGCTTTCAATATGTGGCTCTCGCCCTAGCGCCGCGCACATTTGTTTGAACAAAATGAAAGAGCTTCCCAGATTGAGGGTGGGTGGTTTTCAAAATGTGGTTCTCGCCTTAGCGCCGCGCAAACTCGTCTTAAAAATTGCACGAGCTTCACTGATTGAGGGCGATTCGTTTTCGAAATGTGGCTCCCGCCCTAGCGCCGCGCGCATTCGTCGACAAAAGTTTCAACAGCTTTCGGAATGAGGGCGGCTCCTGTTCAAAATGTAGCTCTCGCCTTAGCGCCGCGCACATTAGTCTCAACAATTTGCAAGAGTTTTACTGGCTCTTGGTTCTCATGGTCAACGTACCAAAAAATGCTTGTTGGAGCAGGTCAAGACTGTCAGGGCGAAGCAGTTACGTTGATTCGCGGCATTGGATTCCCAGGGATGGCGTTCTGGCATAATCCAGGACCGTCAAGACGCAACAGTCAGGTTGACTCGTGGCGTGAAAGTCCTGAGAGTGGTGTTTTGGCACGCTTCAGGATTTTCACACGGTTGTCTCCCACCGGGGCACTTCCCTCAGTGGAAATGAACCCTTTTACGGGGCATATGAAGAGGGAGCTTGGAGGGAGAGTGTATTCCAGCATCGTTGCTGGGTCTTGGGCTTACACTGGTCTTCCTCCTTCTCCTCCTCCTCCTCCTCCTCCTCCTCCTCTTCCTCCTCCTCCTCCTCCTCTGCCTGATCTTCTTCATCATCATTTTCCTCCTCGTATTCCTCCTTCCCCCCGCCCCCATCTCCTCCTCCCCCTTATCGAGCTGGAGACGGGCGACTGGGACGAGGCGGCGGTGCAGTACCGCGGTCAGGACGGCTACCTGGACGTCTTCGGCGATGGCTCGGAGGGCGTGTAATTACAGTGACGACCCGCGCATAAGACAGTGCAGAGTCGGCGTGGTGATCATGCAGGGCTCGCTGGAGGCGCCTGGCGAATTGCGCGCGGCCGCTGGCATCGCTGCTGGGCTCCCTGGGCCGAAGCAAACCGTCCCGCGCGCCGAGCCCCAGGCCTTCATCATCACGCTGCGGCGCACCCGCGGGAGCCTGAGGTACCATACGGACCACATGCCGCTGGTGCACAAATGGCGTGAGCTGCGCCAGATGCACCCGCCGGGCAAGGATGCAGACCCGTGGTGGACGAAGGTTGCGAGATCGAGGCGATGAGAATATTGAGCTACGTTTCTTGCATAGTCACCAGGAGGAGCAGCTAACGGGTTTGGAGTATGAGTAGCAGGCGTTCCTTGTAGCGGACAACATTGCGCCGACAAGTTCGCAAGACGTGCTGCAGCCATTGTGTTAGAGAGTGTCACCTTGAACCCAAAGGTGTCCTTGATTGATGCTGTGTCACACATGGTTCGCAAGCGTGCGGTGCGTGCCCATCTTGCCAGTATGGAGGCTGATCCGATCAACTCGGGGGTGGAGCCAAAAGCCAAGCAGGTTCTTAGCAAGCGAGCGAGGCTCGTGGCGGCCTCCCCCCTACTCCTGAAACTCGTCGGGACCCGATGGAGCCGCAAGGTCTGTGAGCAGTTAGCCCAGTCTGATGCCCCTGCTGACTTTGCCTGTACGCATTGTGCTCCTAAGCAGTTTGCTGCTTTCGGCGCCGTAGGCGTTTGTCATAGTGCCGGCGGGGGGCGGGTTAAGGTGGGAGGTAAGCAGCTCGGCCCTTCGTATTCACTCATACTTGTAGACTGCATGAGCTTGCACGTGTGCACGACCTGTGGCTGCTATGTGTAGTCTCATGGCGGCGTCACTGGCCTTCCAGTGTCGTCCTGAGATTGCGGAGGGTGAGCAGAATTTGAGAATGCTGTGTCTGGGCAGTGGCCACACCCCAAAGGTATGCCCAAGGCGGTACACGAGGCTCTCGCCTGGAGGGAAGGATGCAGGGCCAGATCCAATGCCGACGCCGCCGACGCTGCCCTCAGGCCTGAGGGGGTTTGTGAGAGCGTGCAGAGCGAGCGTGAGCAGCAGCAGGCCTAGAGAGGCCTGAAATCAGCACGCCTCGTGCTTCCCAAGGTATTCCCTGTTCCTCCTCATGCCCCTCCTCCCCCCTGCCTCCTCCTCCTCCTCCTCCTCCTCCTCCTCCTCCTCCTCCTCCTCCTCCTCCTCCTCCTCCTCCTCCTCCTCCTCCTCCTCGGGAGGGCCACGCAGCAGTCGAACTGCGAGGGCTCCAAGGCAAGAACTCCCCGAGCATCGCCCGTGGCGATGCTACAGCCAGGCAGAGGCGAGGCATCCTGCCGTGCCGGAGGGAGGTCGATCTGCCCAGGGCGACGGCGGCCACTGCAATTCGGTAACGAAGTCCCAGGCAGATCAGCCCGCACCACGAGCCCGACGACGCCGCACGACGGAGACGAGGCGCGCTTAGGATCCGCACCAACGCACGGATTTGGGAAGGGCCCACCCTGCGAAGGTGGGCCTCCCTCTCCCAGGGAGGGAGGGGGAAAGGGAGGATGAGGAGGAAGAGAAAGAGGAAGAGCAGGAGGAGGAGGAGGACAAGGAGGAGGACCAGGTCATCCTGGCGAGGGCCCCACGTTGAAGAGGAAATGGCTTTGCATCCTTCTGGCACACACAGGCGGACCTAGGTCAGCAGAACCTCCTCCAAGAACATGAGACCCTCCGTCGGCCAACACGCACAAAACATTCAAGGGTACCCTCCCCAGGATGCACAAAAACACCCAACAAACACCAAGAGCATCAGGGCACCCTCGCCGAACCGACCTCGATCTTATGCCTCGGCCCGACCGTAACCAGGAGCGCGAGAACTCACATCGTACTCAGCGAGGTGTCCAACGAGAGCCTCCTTTCCAAGAAGGGCCGCCCTGGTCCGTGTTTTGTCCAGGCTTACACGTGCGGTCACTGGTTTCAAAGGGGCCTCGAGCGACGGCTGCATTGTGAAAAAGAGCAGCCCTGGATCCGTGTATGACTACTTGCTTTGAAGCTCTGGGTGTTCAAATGTTCCCGAGGGCTCGAGCGACAAGCCCATCCTGGAAGAAAGCAGCCCTCCATCCTTCCTCATGCTGCACTGGGATAACGAATGCGTGCGGCGCTGCGGCGAGAGTAACACTTTGAAAACGATCTGTGCTCAATGCTCGCATATGTTGCAAGAGTTTGAAACTGAGGAGGGGGAGGAGGAGGAGGAGGAGGAGGAGGAGGAGGAGGAGGAGGAGGAGGAGAGGAGGGGGAGGAGGAGGAGGAGGAGGAGGAGGAGGGAGGAGGAGGAGGGGAGGAGGGGAAGGAGAGGAGGAGGAGAGGAGGAGGAGGAGGAGGAGGAGGAGGAGGAGGAGAGAGGAGGAGGAGGAGGAGGAGGAGGAGGAGGAGGGAGGAGGAGGAGGAGGACGAGAAGGAGGAG
>CAUYUJ010008200.1:7993-29323 GCA_963575745.1 Prorocentrum cordatum | reverse complement strand
TGGTTGGGGAAAACATGTAAATGCGACGGCGCCCCGAGAAGACTTCCAAGACCGCTTGCAGGCCTCAAGGAAGCCCACAGGAGGCCATGAGAGGCCACAAGAGAGGCTCAGAACAGGTTCCACAAAGGCCCCCAACTGGCCCCAGGAGGCCTCAAAAATCGGATGCTCTCGAAGACGCCTCTCCCAGAGGTTCCCTGGGGAGCTCACCACAGCCCGACTTGTTTTGTCCGCGGCGTCTTCGGCCTCCAGTCGCTGCATCCTGGCCAGGGGCCAATCGACAAGAACGGCTGCGGAGTGGCTCGAGGCAGCCCCGGGAAACCGACGAACGAACGAGCACCGTGCCCGGCCAGAGCTTGGCCTGCAAGGAGCACTGCCTGACCTACAGGGGGTGGAGCGCTCCCTTGCCAACTCGTTACCAAGGTTTTACCTCTCACCACATGAAAGTTGCGCCGACCTTCGTGAAGGCTGGAGAAAGGCCAAGATGCCAGGGGCGCCCAACGTCGGAAAAGAGGGCTGCCCCACGAAGATCTTGTTTTAATCCCCATATTTCTGTTCTTCCTCCTCCTCCTCCTCCTCCTCCTCCTCCTCCTCCTCCTCCTCCTCCTCCTCCTGTTCCTCGCACGTGGCCGCGCGCCACACCTCCTCCTCCTGTTCCTCCTTCTCCTCCTCCTCTTCCTCCTCCTCCTCCTCCACATCCTCCGAGGGAGGGAGGAAGGGAAGGAGGGAGGAGGCGAGGGAGGGAGGATGCAGCCACGCATCAGACCCGGGCGGCGCGCTGGCCTCTGGAGCCTCCCCTGGTCGAACAGCCGCCTCCATGAGCCGCACACCTGCCCCGGCGCGGGGAGGCACTGCGCCTCGCCCCTCCTGAGGATAAGAAGGGGGAGAAGGGAGGGAGGGAGGGAGGGAGGGAGGGAGGGAAGGTTTTTTTTCGGTCCATAAGTCGGGAGAAGGGGGAGGGGTCCAGCCCCGTATTGATTAAGGAGGAGGAGAACGGCGAGTTGGAAAGGAGCAGCGGAGGGGGGTGAGGGAGGGGGGAGGAGGAGGAGGTAGGAGGAGGAGGAGGAAGAGGAGGAGGAGAGGAGGAGGAGGAGGAGGAGGGACGGGGAGGAGAGGAGGAGGAGGAGGGGAGCGAGGAGGAGGAGGAGGAGGGAGGAGGAGGAGGAGGAGGAGGAGGAGGAGGAGGAGGAGGGAGGAGGGAGGAGGAGGAGGGAGGAGGAGGAGGAGGGAGGAGGAGGAGGAGGAGGAAAGGGAGTGGGAGAAGCAGGAGCAAGCCGCTGCCTCTCGGAGGGGGGTACCCTCTCCGCCCAGCCCCGTCAGCAAGGGGCGGGGGGACCCCAGGATGGCGAGCGGCCATGCGCGGCGCCCGGCCGCCTCGCGCCACGGCGGCCGCGGAGCCCGCGATGTCGAGCCAGGACACCGATTTGGACACGACGCTCGGAAGCTGGGCGAGGGCTGGCAAACCCGTGGCTGCAACAGCGGTCTTCCTGGAAGACCAACACAGACTCCCGGATACAGTCGGGGACGTTGACCTAAGGAACCCTAAATATGGAACGAGGCCCCTTTTCTCCAGAAGTTCAACTTCGACTTCCCATCGAAAATCCAAGGATAACCTGGGGCAAAATGAAAACAATGAAGGAACACGGAGCCCCTCCCCAACGAAAAGGGTTCCTTATTCAGAGCCCCAACTGTACTATCACTCGGCGCACGGAGCAGGAGCAACGGGCTGCTCCTCACGGAAGCAAAGAGCAACCAGTTCCCGGAGCCCCGCTTGAGCAGCCACGGGTGTGCCGGCCTTCGCCCGGCTTCTGAGACACGGGGGGCTGCCCACCCTTCGGGCGCCCCTACACGTCCCTCATTCCTACTCGTGCTCCTTTCTAAGTGTGCTCGTGTCTAATTGCTCCTGGCCCCCTGGTGGCCAGGAAGAGGCCCACGATAGAACAATGAGGAATGCGAGGATCTTGGCCCCCCAGAAAATCAAAGAACTTTCGAAGAATTAGAAATGACCCATGTGTACTCCTCCCAGCGCGCCTGGGAGGCCGCAACGCGCGGCCCCGCCGAAGCCCGCCCTGGTCTCGCGGGGGGGGCGGCACCTGCTCGCCCGCCGAGGCAGGCGACCGCGCAAGGGAGGCACTGCCAAGGACCGCTCCAGCACGGAGAACATGTCCAGCCGAGCAGACGATCCAAAAAAATAGCCCTTCCTTCGTCCCCCCCCCCCCGCGACCCTGCTCGCCTCACTCTCCTCCTATCCATTCCCCCCCTGTGCTCCTACTCCGCCTCATCCGCCTCATCCGCCTCTTCCTCCTGTCCCCCTCTTCATCTTCCTTCCCATGCTCCGCGCCCTCCTCCCCAACCTCAGGGTCGGCGGCACCAGCCGTAAGGCCTTCGCAATATCACTTAAGAAATCTGGGCCACCTTCCTCGGAGCTTCTTAATAAACAAGCCCGGACCACTTTCTGCCGTTCACGCTGGAGGAGCGGATGTGCCCAAGAGAAGCTGGGCCAGCTTTCGGGCAAGTCGGTTACGAAACGCTGGCCCAGGTTTTCGAGAGGAGAGTTCTTGATCAGATGCCCGACTGTACAGGGACGAGGAGGACATGCCGCAGATGATCCACGGCGCTTTCAGAGCGGACGCTGCAGAGTTCGTGCCGGGCCAGCTCCAGTGTTGGGCCACCAGCGGCACTGAGCACCACCAGGAGGCGCCCGAGCTCGTCCCTGCTCATTCTGGCAGCGTGGGCTGGGGCGAAGTCCATCTCCCAGCTACGCCAGCCACCGCACAGGGGCACTCGACGGGAAGCCAGGCCGAGACGAACCAGCCGCCTAGGCAGCCAGCGCCTGGCGTGGCCTGCCCAGAGCCGGACCAGGTGAACACCGCGGCGGCTCGGGCACTCGCCGAGGCACGGGCGAGGTCCCAGACAGGCCTCGATGCCTCGGCGCTCCAGGCGGAGGCACAGCGCTTCGCCGAGGCCGTGTGCCGCACAGAGGTGGCCGCCTCGACTGCCCAGCAGGCCGGACACCGACGGCCCGATCCCACGACCGCACGCTGGGAGCACTGCGGGCCAGTCGCCAGACTGGCGCAGACGAGCCCGCCCGCGCCCGCGGACCAGCCGTGGCGCAGCGGCCCCCGGAGGACCGCCAGGTGGCCCTCGTGGTCAAGAGCCTCGACCCGAGAGTTGACGACACGGGCCTCCACGCTACCTTCGGCCTCCTTGGGTCTGTCTAGTTCATGGAGGCTACGGCTACGTGCAGTTCGAATCCCACGAAAATCGTCCAGCGGGTCATCGATCGCGCGAAGCTCGGCATCCCGATCGACGACAGGAAGGCGGAGGCGTCCGTGGTGCCCTCCGCTGACAGCGTCGCCAGCACCACCCGCTGAAGTACCCTCTCCCAGCCTCCCACTTCCCTCCCTCACCGCCCGCTCTTTCCGCACTTCGACCCCGTCCACTTCTCGCGCTCGCCTTCTCCTCCCTCCCTCTTGTGGGGCACGGGACGGGGGCCTGGAGGGGCAAGGGAGGCCTGCTGGGGGCCGACGAGGCGCGCGAGCGAGCGAGAGCCGCTCGCCCTTCCCCCGCGCGAGCGCCGCGGACTCGCAGCAGGTCGCCGCGGGCCGGCTCTGCACTTCACCATCTCCCTCCTCCTCCTCTTCTAGCATATCATATCCCCCGTCACCCCCGTCACCCTCCCTCAACCCGTGGCGAGTACGGCATGCAGAGGCGTCCAGGTGCCGGCCCCTCGCCATCGCGCTTCTTGCGTCAAGGAAGCCAGAGGGCTCCACGCTGCCCGTACTCTCACGCCCCGCCCTCTACTTCCTGACCTCCCCAGTAAAACAACTGCCATCTTGCTTGGAGGAGGAGGAGGAGGAGGAGGAGGAGGAGGAGGAGGAGGAGGGAGCGCATGAGACTTTTAGCCCACTTCAGCCCTGGGTTGAGCTCGCACGACTGCTGTCGTAGAAGCGCGGCACCTTGCGCAACCGCCCGCCTGCGCCCCGCTTTGCTGCTTCCGTAGAGGAACAGAACAGCGGCATGAACATATAAACTTTGGACGGTCCGCGCGGATTTCTTGGATCCCCGCTGGACCCCCCTCCCTGGCGCGCGGAGCGCGATGCCGCTTTGTGATATTCGCCTCTGGGCCCTCACCACCACCACCGCCTAGAAAGGGTCCACACGAGGTCGCTGGGCGACTCGTGAGGTGCAGGGTGCGACCCGCAGGCACGCGCCCAGACCACCTCCAGCACGAAGCGCCACGCAGCCGCCGTCGGACCTCGCCTGTACAGGGAGCCTGCCCACCACGGCCACAGCCCGCCCCCCCCGTGTCGCTGCCAATCCAAACCGCAGTTTCACCGCGGCCGCCGCCAGAGGGGGAGGAGGAGGAGGAGGAGGAGGAGGGGGACCAACGTCGACCACGACTATTGAGGAAGAAGAGGAGGAGGAGGAGGAGGAGGAGGAGGAGGAGGGAGGAGGAGGAGGAGGAGGACAGGAGGAGGAGGAGGAGGAGGAGGAGGAGGAGGAGAGAAGAGGAGGAGGAGACTTTTGAGGGAGGAAGAGGAAGAGGAGGAGGAGGAGGTGGAGGAGGAGGAGGAGGAGGAAGAGGGGGGGGAGGAGCCTATTGAGGGAGGAGGAGGAGGCGGAGGAGGAGCCCATTGAGGAGGAGGACCGACGTCTACTGACCATCAGGGACCAAGGTCCGTGGCCTAGAAGCCTCCACCCACCCCAAGAGCTCCCCCCCTGGGGACCTCCAGGGCTCCCTGGGGCTGGGGCGGTCCCTCCTCGCTCCCCTCTCCCGCCTCCCCTCCTCGCTCCCCTCTTCCTCCTCTCCCGCCTCCCTCCTCGCTCCCCTCCTCGCTCCCCTCTTGTCTTCGCTCTCCTCTTCTGCCTCTCCTCTTGTCCCCCCCCCTTTGTCCTTGTCTCCCTCACCTCTAGGTACCCCCCCGTCGACCAGGAATGCCGCCGTGTGCCGCAGCCCACACCGCACCCTAGTTTGATCGGCCACCCTCAGGGGCAACTGCCCGTGGGGGCGGGGGGGGGAGATGGCCGCCGTCGACAAACCCACAGGCCGATATATATATACACACACATACGTGTACACACAGATATATATATATATATAGACAACGAGAGAGAAAGAGAGAGAGAGAGATGGAAAAAGAGAGAGAGAGAGAGATAGAGAGTGACAGAAAGAGAGAGAGAGAGAGAGAGAGACAGCAGGAGGAGGAGCAGGAGGAGAAGGAGGAGGAAGAACGGAGGAAGGGATGGCAGAAGAAGGAGGCCAGGAGAAGGAGCCAGGCGACACCTGCAGCCTCGAGGTTCTGGGCCCCTCCCGCCGCCGCCGCGGCACGGGGAGCCCGTGGAGGTCGTCCCCGGAAGCCCCTCCCATGCCTCGTCCCCGTCGCGACGCGGCCAGGTGTTCGGGGCAAAACTGCACTGGAAGGCGTCGAAGACCCCTCCGAGACGCGGCGGATCCGCCGAGGTCCCGGGTGCCGCGGCCGCTCCCAGAGCGCTCCACAGGACGCTCCGAGAGGGCCTGCCGGGCGGCGTCGGCCGAGTCCCGGGCCCGCTGGCGGTGGTCGACCTGGGGCGCCCGCGCTGGGGACGCCGCCGCGGAAGGGGGCCCTGGGGACACGCAAATAGATACACACACAAATAAAAGGATTCCCCATATGTTCCCATATTCTCTGGGTTTCTGTCTCCCCCCCACTGCTCATATTTTCCTACATCTTCTGGGGAATCGACGATGAACTGTGTCTGTGTTTTTTCTCCTCCTGGACACGACGCGAACCTGCCGCAGTCGGTGTGCCAAGGCCTGGAAGGCGAGCCCTGCCGTCGAGAGCACCACATCTCAGTGGACCCAAGCTCCGCTACCCAGAGGCTCGGCAAGCCATTGCCCGCTGGGCCAGCGACGGACTCGCCGCATGGTGAGTACGACAGGCGTGCCTGAACACATGTTATCGAGGGCTCGGCGCTCGCACAAGTCGGTAAAGCTGGGGGGGTGCAACAACAACGGATTGACTTGCTTGAACAAACGCTGCTCGGCGGATGTGGGGTCAACCTGAGATTGCCCTGCCGCTGACAGAGCTGGGACTCGCTGCCGACCGCGGTGCCGATCTGGGCAGCACAGGGCGCCGTCTGGTGGCAAGCAGGCAGAAGCTGCGCACGTCTCCGATTCTCGTCCTGAGGCACCAGCCTCGCGGGCGACCGCCGGGCATACACCCTGCCAGCAAATCCCCAGTCGTATGCACGACCTCATTTGGCCCATCACTATCCTCCACCAGCCTGTCATCCTCCTGCAACTCCACCTCCTGCTGATCTTCCCCCTCGTCCTCCTAGCAATGTACGTTCTCAGGCAAGTTCGGGGAGTGGGCATTGCACCAAAGTGCTGAAGGTTTTACAGCTACCCTGAAATACTGCATCCAAGATCTGTACGTTTGGGCTTGTGGTTGAGATCCACGTGTGCGGCTCCTTCTAGCACCCCACAAGGGGGGGAGGACCTTACGGTGGTTGGAGTCCCACGGTAGAAACAAGTCCTCACCCTCCTCCTCATCCTCTTCCTCCGCCTCCGCCCAGCAGCAAGCCAAGCCTCGCTGTAGCCTGAGGCGGGCTTCTGCTGGTCGTAAGGGTGGATGCACTGCGCAGCGGTGTTTATGCACGCTACCGACTGGTCGATACGTGTGCTACCACCAAAAAGTAGACACAACAGCACTTGAACACGAGCGGTTGTCGCTCAGTTCTCCCCAGGCTGGTCACGTCATGCGTATCTATTTTCCTGGCAAAAGACCGTAAAGCAATTCCGATGGGCGATGACTACTCTTCAACCGTCCTGGGGTATGCCGACTTGAAGGCCAGCTCACTTGCTCAAGCTAAAGTCTACGCGAAGCGCGCACGAGAATGTCATCAGAGGATCCTGATATTTGATGGCTGCGAGATCTCAGCGAGCTGGCCAGAAAGACGCAAAACGGTAGAGGTGCACCTCATCTCCAACGCCTCATACGACCACCCTGCGGGTGATAATGAGGTTGGGGGGGGAGGGGGCCAGCAATGGGCAACAGTGGTGATTGTTGTTCTGACGATGTCAGTGGAGATTGTTGCGTTGCCGCTCGTTCTTCATTATCGATCCTACGATCGATCTCACTATCGACCTTACTATCGATCTCACTCGATCGATCTCACTATCAGTCTAACTCGATCGATCTCACTATCGATCTCACTCTCGATCTCGTTTTCGATCCCACTATCGATCTCACTATCGACATCACTCAATCGATCTCACTATCGATATCATGATCGATATCACTTCATCGATCTCACTATCGATCTCACTCGATCGATCTCACGTTCGATCTTACTTAATCGATCTCACCATAGATCCCACTATCGCTCTCACTATCGAGCCCACAATCGATCTCACCATAGATCTCATTCGATCGATCTCGCTATCGATCTGATTATAGATTTCACAATCGATCTCACAATCGATCTCACTATCGGTCTCACTATCGTTTTCGCACCAGCGGGACACCGGGACACCAGCGGGACACCGGCAGGACACAGGCGGGACACCGCGCGGCCCCGTTTGCCGGGGGGGGGATCATTTGGTCCGGCCGCGCCTCAGCCACAGGAGACTTTCCTCTCGCCCGCCCACGCAGCTTCGCCTCGCCCGCACGCACGGCACGAACGAACACGAAACCGAAACCGATTTCCCGTTGGGGGGCTCTCCGTTCCACTTCGATCTCACCCCCCAACCTCCGATCGACATCACTCGATCTCACAATCGATACCACTATTCATCTCACTATCGATCTCGCTATCGATCTCACGATCGATCTCACTATCGGTTTCACAATCGATTTCGTCATCGGTCTCACTATCGTTTTCGCACCAGCGGGACACCGGGACAGCGGCGGGACACCGGCGGGACACCGTGGGCCACCGCTTGCCGGAGGGAGAATCATTTGGTCCGGCCGGGACCCAGCCACAAGCGGGACACCGGCGGGACACCTGCGGGACACTGCGGGCCACCGCTTGCCGGAGGGAGAATCATTTGGTCCAGCCGCGCCTCAGCCACAGGAGACTTTCCTCTCGCCCGCCCACGCAGCTTCGTCTCGCCCGCACGCACGGCACGCACGAACACGAAACCGCAACCGATTTCCTGGTGGGAGGCTCTCCGTTCCACTTCGTTCTCACCCCCCAACCTCCCATGTGTATACACACACTCACTGGGCATGACCATTTGACGTATGCTAGCCAGCGTGAACGCCAAACTGTAAGTCGATACACTTCGGATGTGTAAGCCATGTGGTGCAAGCTATAAGATGGAAGTTATGTTAGGCGTGGCGTGGCGAGTGACAAGCACAAACTGGCAACCGCAGGGGTGACCATGATGCGGCCATGTCGAAGCTGACGGCGACACGTGCGGGTCGGTGGAAATACAACATACTATTTACACAACGTTCATGCCACTGGGGCGGAAAAGCACATACGAAGTTATGCATACACAGCACATGGCGCGGCATTGACGCGGCAGCGGTGCCAGTCACGAGGCTAACCATTGAACGCGAGAGGACTTAGTGTGGCAAGCTGGCACCAATACTTGGAGCAAGAGGCTCAAATCTGCCGATGATTGATGTGTAAGGAAGAAGCTGCAAGGCGCGATAGCTAAACTATTGGCACCAGGGTGGCTCTTATGCAGGCGTGTGGCCACCTCCTGAAGAGTGACGCGGACTTAGCCTAACCCCACTGGGGTACACAATCGCAGACGCCTGCACGTACGAGGCCTGGAGCCACAGCGCCTTGATGCGGTCGATGTCCCTGAAGAGAGGGGGGGGGCAATGGCCGTTGGTGCTGACTGGCACGCACGTCTTGAGAGAGGCACGGCCTCCTGCAGAGCGAGCAGACATGGCCAGGACGCAGAGTGGGCGCCCGAACGTCGCAGGATTCCCAGGACCCTGCCGCGAGGACACCAAAGCCTACAACCCCTTTGCTCCCTGCAAGAAATAGCGGCTCCCGAAGACCTTCTGCAGAGCTGGGATGGGGCAGCCTGCAGACGCCTGAGATCCAAAACCTGTTGTGCCGATGGGGATTTTGATCCTCCAGGATGTGTGATGTACTGTTCATTGGAACCGCGGAGCCCCCCCCGGGGAAACACCCGTTCCCAGCCAGAGGCGCTGGCCACATTCGAGCGTTCGGGCGGGCCCTTGCAAAGAGATTCCGCAACCAACAGCTGGTCGCTGTCGCTCGAGCACCGGAAGGATTCGCAACATGAGGCAAACGCCTGAAACACACAAAACACTTCGACGTCGTCACAGCAACGTCGCCGCGACCGTTGTACGCGTGGTTCATGCCCAATGCCTCCGAAGGCCTAATGCAGCATGTATTCTTCGTCTCGCTTCTACACCACCAACGCCACTTGTCTTCACCGTGAAAACCACGTGCCCTTCCATGACACCTCCTCTACAGAGTTCAGTCAAGCTCCTGGCCGAAAATGCCGAATAGAGCTCGGCGTTTGCGCTCAGCACATGGACCTCCGTATGACAATACACCAAGAGGCAATGAATGAGGACAGAGAGCAGGATGACTAACAGGAGCACACGCTTCAGATGGGCGATCAAAGTATCGGCCGATCTGAACTAAGCGTCTCATGGAACGCAAGTAATAGTTAGTCCTGGCAAGGCTCGGGGCATACATAGCGAAAAGCTGAGCGACATGCAAAGACGAGCGATACAGACAAACACTATGACGCACATCGGAGAGAGAGTAGGCATAGGAGGATGCAGACGACGACGGAGAAGGAGAAGATGAGGAGATGGAGGCCAGGGCGATGGCGATGGCGGAGGCATGAGGCAGGATACAGGGGAGGAGATACAGCATCAATAAAGGCAGCAGCGGCGACCGCATCGCAGCAGCAGGAGCTGCGGCCATCAACGCGCACGGCGTCCTCGCAGACGAAGAGCAGGCGCAAGACGACGACAACGACGAGGCCGCCGAAAGGCCCCGAGAGCCCAACGAGGCCTCGGGGACCCCCCCAAAAAAACACGGCAAGCCCCAAGCAGCTCAATGCACTTTGTCCCTGCACGGACCTTCTGCCAAAGCTGCTCTTGGGAGGGCCCCCCCGGGAATCCCAGGCAAGCAAGGCTCGTCCCTCGTTTCCGCCAGCCCCTCCCCTCCCCTCCCCTACACGCCGCCCTCGGGCGGGCGCCCACGGGGCCCCATGGACTCCCCGACCTCCTGGAATGGGACGAGGGGGAAGAAAGCCGGGGGCATCCCGACGGGACGAGGAAGTTTTCCACTCGGAGGGCCAGAGCCGAGGAGGGCCGCGAGACCGCGGGACCACTGCCTGCCTTCTGCGCCGTGGGGAGGTCGAGCCCAAAGATCCTCCCAGTCGCAGTGCCAGCGAAGAGGGCATGCGCCGTCCACCGGATGCTCGCAGATGCACTCGGGCGGGCAGGAGAGTGCGGGCGATGCGACTGAGCACAGACAAAGCGATCTGGCCTCAAAAGGCTGCACTTGACATCCTCATCCTCCTCCTCCTCCTCCTCCTCCTCCTCCTCCTCCTCGTCCTCCTCCTCCTCCTCCTCGTTCTCCTCCTCCTCCCCCTCCCACTCCACCTCCTTCTCCTCCTCCTCCTCCTCCTCCTCCTCCCCCTCCTCCGCCTCCGCCTCCTCCTCCTCCTCATCATCATCATCATCATCATCCTCCTCCTCTTCCTCCTCCTCCTCCTCCTGTGACAGACAGGCAGACAGACAGACGGACGGACGAACGGACGGACGGACGGACAGACAGACAGATAGGCAGGCACGCAGGGATGCATGCATGCAGACACGCATGCAGACATACAGGCATGCATACATACATACATGCATACATACATTTTCACATACACCCTTATCTACCTACCTACCTGCCTGCCCGCCTACCTATCTACACACATACAGTGATGCACATGCGTATGTATATATGCGTAAATGCATACGCGCATGCATGTATGCAGACACACATATATGCATACGTACATGCATACCTGCAAAGAAGTCAAACAAACATACATACATGTATGCATTCATGTGTACATGCATGCATACATGCATGAACATATACGTGCTTACACACATACATTTGTACAGACGTACGCATCCACCTACCTACCTGCCTGCCTGTCTACATACCTACGCACATGCAGACAGGCATACGTATACACGTACATGTGCATATTTCCATGCATTCATGCATACATACATACGTACACACACATAGATGCAGAAATGTATACATCTTTACATACACACAAACAAACAAACAAACGAACAGATACGCATATATGCATGCACGCCTGCATACATGTATGCATGCATGTATACAATCATGCATGTATATGCGCACACGTGCATACATACATACATACATACATACGTGCATACATGAACACGTGCATAGATGCATACATGCATTCATGCATGCACACATGCAGACATACATACATACATACATACATACATACATACATACATACATACATACATACATACATGCATGCATACATACATACATACATACATACATGTATGCCCACATGCATGCACACGTAGACACACATGCACACATACACACCTACCTACCTACCTACCGACCGACCGACCAACCTACATACATACATACATACACACCTACACGCAAACGTACATACATACACACACAGGCATGCAAACCTGCGAACCTACATACATACATACAGGCATACATACACGCATAAAAACACTCATATATACATACATACATACATGCATGCATGCATGCATGCATGCATGCATACATTGATCCACACATAAAAAAACATACATACATGCATGCATGCATGCATGCATACATACATACATACATACATACATACATACATACATGCATGCATGCATGCATGCATGCATATATACATACATACATACATACACACACATACATACACCCATGCATGCATGCATGCATGCATGCATACATACATACATATGGGAACAACTGCCAATCGAAGACTGACCCTGGCCAGCTCTGCGGCCAACGCCAGTCAATCCTCAAGCCTACTCCAGGCAAGCCTGGCCAACACTTCCGACCAACTCTTCGACCAACCCTCCTCAGCGTAATTCTGTCCGTCAATATGACGCCACAGGAGGCTGTCTGTCTGTCGCAGACCCAAGCCCTGCCGAGGATCCTCTCCTCCAGCGTCCCAGTTTGTCCGTGGCGCGGGCCTCCCCAGGGATCTCGGCCACTTCCCCTGGGCCAAATTTTCATCCAGAGCAATTTATTGACGGCCCCAGGGCAGCAAAACTACATCCAGAGGCCGAAAGCATCGAAAAACCTGCCGCGACTGACTTTGTGCGGCGCTTGGGGTCTACAGGGGTGAGAGGAGACGTTTCACCCTCCCCCTTCCGTACCCTTCACGCGGCAGGTGCCGCGCAGAGGGGGGGGAGCCGCCGCCGCGGCCGCATCGGCGGATGCCGCCGAGGCCGCAGCGGCGGACTCGGCGGCCGCCACGGCCGTGCCGCGGCGGCACCTGCCGCGCGGCAGGTTCGGAAGGTGGAGGTCAAGGGAGTTCCCCCCAGTGAAGGGAAACCATAGGGGGGACCCGCCCTGGTCGGACGGCATCGAGCTTGCATCGGGGAAACATCGTCGACAGCTCGGCGGTAGGCCACCCAGGACCTCCGCACGCTCCAGGGCAGGTTGGGCTACTCAGCCCCTATCGGGGACCAGTGGGCGATTAGGGGTCCGTGCGTACCCCCTGAGCCGATCACCGCCCTAACGCTGCCCCCGGCCCAGCCCGGCCCCGCCCCGTGCAGCCGACGTCGGGACCCCCGCGCGGTGCCTCGTCGTCGAACTGCGCCGCGCAGAGCTCGTCGCGCACGGCGGCCGCCGCCACGTAGTCCTGAGAGCGCAGGCCTCGTCCACCTCCTCCTCCTCATCATCCTCCTCCTCCTCCTCCTCATCCTCCTCCTCCTCCTCCTCCTCCTCTCCTCCTCCTCTCCCTCCTCTCCTCCCTCCTCCTCCTCCTCCTCCTTCTCCTCCTCCTACTCCTCCTCAGCAGCAGCATCAGCGTCAGCATCTTCGTCGTTATCATCCCTTCAGCAGCAGCAGCAGCAGCAGCATCATCATCATCATCATCATCATCATCATCATCATCATCATCATCATCATCATCATCATCATCATCATCATCATCATCATCATCATCATCAGCATCAGCATCATCATCATATCATCATCATCATCATCATCATCAGCAGCAGCAGCAGCAGCAGCAGTATCACCACCAGCATAAGTTTCATCAGCTGAATCAGCATCATCAGCATCAGCATCATCATCACCAGCAGCATCGTCAACACGATCAGCATCAGCATCAGCATCAGCATCATCGTCATAAGCAGCATCATCATCAGCAGCATCATCAATATCATCATCAGCATCATCAGCATCATCAACAGCATCATCATCAGCAGCATCCTCATCATCATCAGCATCATCAGCATCATCAGCATCAGCATCATCATCATCCTCATCATCAGAATCATCATCATCATCAGCATCATCATCATCATCATCATCAACAACATCATCATCATCATCATCATCATCATCATCATCATCATAATCAGCAGCATCGTCATCGTCATCACAATCACCATCATCAGCAGCATCATCATCAGATTCCTCCTCATCCTCCTCCTCCTCCTCGACCTCCTCCTCCTCCTCCTCTTCCTCCTCCGAACGTTGCACGTACTGAAGCAGCAGAGCTGGAGCATCAGTATCCTCCTCCTCCTCCTCCTCCTCCTCCTCCTCCCCCTCCTTCCCCCTGAAATCCTCGATAACATAAAAAAGGCTCCCTGGTGGTCAGCTTCGGGAGGTGGGCCTTGCCAACTGATGACGGACGCACCTGAGGACCGAAGAAACCCTGCGAGCCGTCAGGGAGCCTCGCGCTGTAAGAACCTCAGTGTGCAAATAGTGGGCATCGACAGCCGTCAGAAGAGAAGCACGGCAATCCTCATCCCATCGTCCTCTCTTCCTCGGTCTCTGGGGCGGGCGCCGCCTCCGAGTTGCGTCAGGCGCGAGCGACTGCTGGTTGGACCGCTCGGCAGAGCTGCCAGACGAACGATGGGGAAGGGCGAGCTCGGCCGGCTCCAGGCGACGCAAGGAGGCGGACTGCGCCCCTCTCGTCTTTGCGAGTACAGCCCGAAGTGTGATCAAAAAACTCAACATGTACACTACGTTCATTTCTAATCGTGCTCACTTCTAAGTGTGCTCGTTTCTAATTCTTCCTGGCCCCCTAGTGGCCAGGAAGAGGCCCAGGATAAAACAATTAGAAATGAGAGGACCTTGGCCCCCCAGAAAATCAAAGAACTTTCGAAGAATTAGAAATGAACAACGTGTAAGGAATGTGGGCCAGCTTCCCGGACGTTTCTTGAGGCAACCCTGGGTCAGGTTCTGCTGTTGAGGCTGTAGGGCGGACGTGCTCAAGAAGCTGGGCCGGTTCTCCGGCAGGTTGGCCAGGACGCTCTGGCCCGGCTTTTCTGGAGGAGGCCTCTTAATCCAATGCTCGATTTTAGCAGTTACAGTACCTCCAGCGAAACCCAATGGATTGGTTCAAATCACCCGACCCTTCAGCGTGTGTGAGACGCTGTCGTCGTATTCGTCGTAGTGGTCGTCGTCGTCGGTCCCAAGGAATTTCAGGAACGAGCTAAAGAAAGGAAACGTCGTAGTTAAGTCGATTCCCTCTCCTCTTTCCCCTCCCTGACGGGGGGGGATATGGGGGGAGCACGGGGTACGGAGGGGATGTTACCCAGGGGGTGTCCTGGGTAAGATTACCTCCCCCCAGGGGCTCCTGGCGGCCTTCCCTCCCCCCCTGCTCCCCCCCCTGTGGACATGGAGGACAGGGGGGGGGTCCCCCTCTGCGGGGGGGGGGCTCCTGGAGAGGGGTCCCCGAGGAGGTCCCGCCTGTGGTGGGGAAGGGGGGTAGGGGGGGTCCCCGGTTAGAATACCGCCCCCCCCCATCCCCTGGGGTCCAGGCGGGTCCTGGGGGAGGGCGCCAGCGGGGGTCCCGGGGGGAGGTCCCGCCTTCAGGGTCGGCGGCACCAGCCAGCCGCAGGGCCTTCACACTAGGAGGCCCCATCGCGCCAGTCTCGACGCTCTTCGGAGGGCTCTCTCGGGGGGGCCTGGACCTCGAGCCATCTTGAGGGGAAGGGCGACGACGACGACGACGACGACGACGACAGGGACGGAGTCAGACCCGTAGGAGAATGGAGAGAGGAGGAGGATGGAGAGAGGAGGAGGAGGAGGAGGAGGAGGAGGAGGAGGAGGAGGAGGAGGAGGAGGAAGAGGAGGAGGAGGAGGAGGAGGAGGAGGAGGAGGGAGAGAGAGGAGGAGGAGGAGGAGGAGGAGGAGGAGGAGGAGGTGGAGGAAGAAGAAGAGGGGGGAGGGAGGAGGAAGAGGAGGAGGATAAGGAGGAGAAGGAGGAGGAGAAGGAGGAGGAAGAGGAGAGAGGAAAAGGAGGAGGAGGAGGACGACGACGACGACGAGGAGAACGAGGAGGAGGAGGAAGGGGAGGAGTGGGGAGGAAAGAAGAAAGATATCGACGCCGATTTTCGACGAGGGGGGCAGGCAGCAGTTGTGGACCGCCCCCACCCCCGCCCCCTCTCGAACACTGCGCCCGCAAGTCCAGCAGCGGGGCGCCTCGTGGCCGACCTCACCGAGCAGCCCACCGGATCTGGCCCGACGCGCCTCCCGCCGAGAGCGCGGGGCAGCACGCGGCGAGGGCAGTAGGCCCCCGGCGGGATGCGCCGGGGAGGAGCTCAGGCGCCAAGCGCACCCCGAGCCTCAGAGCGCAGCCCTGGGGCCCGGGCGGAGCCGTGGGCACAGCACCCAGAGCCCTGGCGTGGTGAAGAAGGCTTCCTTGGTCTGTGGCGAGTTGGACCGAACCGGCGGCCCAGCAAGCGGCGGGAGGCACTCACTACGAAGCGAGGCACAGGGGCGAAGGCGGGCGAGGGGCGAGGAGAAGGAAGGACGCGGGACGGTTCCGGAGAACCATCAGATCGTGCAGACCTTCAGCATGCCACGTTCGGCCCCGGGAAGCCCTCGCCGGGCCCCAGGACCGCCCAGAACAGACGGTTCGGGATGAAGAACAAGTCCCAGGGAGTGGGTCGAGACCTCTGCGGGGCCCAAATTGTGACAGAAAACAAAACTTCGGGGCTCTGGGCTCGGCTCTGCCTCGAGGCCAGGGCCCGCCTCGATCCGACCGGTACAAGTCGGTGTCGGCTCCGACCGGCTCGATCCGGCTCGGTCCCGACCTCCAGGCGGTCTCCGAGGCGCCCCTCCCCCGAGAGCGGCCCGCGAGGGGGGGCGCACGGGGCGGGGGCGGCGTGGTCCCCCTTGCTGGCCAGCTCGTGCATCTTCCCCTCGAGCTCCTCTCCGCACGGGTCGGGGCGGTGGGAGGCGAGGAGGCAGCTCCTGGGACGAGGGGCAACGATATGGAGGGGTCCCCTTTGCTGGCCAGCTCGCGCATCTTCCCCTCGAGCTCCTCTCCGCGCGGGAGGCGAGGGGGCAACGCCTGGGACAAAGGGGCAACCTTAAGGGGGGGGACTGGCATAGCGGGGGGGGGCACATCGACCCGGAATCGGCAACTCATCACCGATGGATCGGCGATAGGCCCCCGATGGCAAATCCGCCCGCTCCTGGGAGGGGTGTGGCGCGAGGAGGCACCTCCTGGGACGAGGGGCAACGATAGGGGGGGGACTGGCATAGGGGGGGGCACCTCGACCTGGAATCGGCGAGACATCGCCCATGGATCGGCGACGGGCCCCCTGGAAGCGAATCCGCAAGCTCCTGGGCGGGGTGGGGCTATCCGATCCCTTTCGGCGATCAGTGGGCGATTGGGGGTCGATGCGCACCCCCCATGCATATCCCCCCTTATCGTTGTCTTCGCAAGGACGATACAGGGCTGTTCAGCCCAATGAACTATGCTGAAGTAGCCCCATGATTACGCTGGATTAGTAAGTTGGACTCAGGTACGCGGGGCTAAGCCGGATCAGCCGGGAGTGTGCCAGATTAGGTCGGGTCTCCGCCACGGATATACCAGCGCCGATGCTGAGTTGAACCTCCCAGACGCTGCATCCGAAGGAATCGGACCAAGAAGGGCGCCAACTACGCACCTGCACCGATCCTGGCCAGGTCGATCCTGGGCAAAGGCTTGGTGCATATGCCTTCCTCGCCAAGCCAGGACGGTGTATACACCGATCATGGGCCCAGGAGGCGCCAGCCCAGGATCGGTGCACACGCTAAGCAGGATCGGGTGAAGCCGCCCTCCGATAGACACGCTAGGCGCTACACGACGCGGTCGACGACGCCCACAAGGGGGGCCCCAGGTCCGTCGAAACGGTGCCGCAGCGTGCGTGGAGGGCGGTCGTCGGAGGCCAGGGAGGAGGGCCGCCGGGAGCCGCTGCGTCCGCCCGGGGGGCCTGCCCACGCGACTGACGCGTCAGGGCGGGCGGGGAGGCGGCGGGCGGGTGACGCGAGGTGGAGGGGGGGCTGGCCTCCTCCGCCTCGTCGTGGACCCGCTCGCGTGGGGGGCCATTGGAACCAAGCGACGCATCCGCGACGTCGGCGGGGAGAAAATCGGGCCCCACATCGAGCCGCATCGGCGATGCATCGGCGATGCGGCGCGATCCTCCGACCCCATCTACTCGGGCCCCATTCAGGAAGCCTAGAGTTGGAAACCTGGAGCTGGCTTCTGGAAATCGCTCGGCGCCTCGAGGGAGAGGCCACGGGAGGAGGCCGTCGCGTGGCGGCACGCCCAGATGGAGGCCGCAGGAGGCCCGGGTGCATCCTGCAGCACGCGCGGAGGGCGATGACCCAGGCCCTCGTCGAAGTGAGTCAGGTGCTCGAAATTCTCCAGGAGGGCAACCTCGACCCCGAAGGCGACGGCTGTCTCCGAACGCGACGACGGCGGGAGTTGAGCGTGGTCGCCAATGAAAGCAATGGGGGCACCGCCGGATGTGGCCATGGAGATGGGGATCATGGCGAGCGCCTCCGACACCTGGCTGGCCTCCTCGAGGATGAGACGTGGCAGCCGATCCCAGCAGTCTGAGTGGGGCCTCCTCCCCACAAGGTGGCCGCCATCTCCAGCGTGAGCCCCACGAGCTTGTAGATAGTGAGGGCGCGGCGGTGGGCGAGGAACGCAGACGTTTGCTTCTTGTTGACGGGCTTCGGGTAGCCGGTGGTCTTCCATCTGTGGTCCATGGTGAGATGTCGCGCCGCCTCCAAGGTGACTTCGGGGCGGGAAAAGCGGCAGACGGTGCTGGTGCGGAGCGGGAAACCATCCCTGGTGGGGTCGGTGGCGGTCTTGGCCAGGACACACACACACACACACACACCCTGAATACTGTTAATCGTTGACACAGCCTTGCTCCTTCTCCTCCGCTCTACTCCCTCCACCTCCGACCTATTCCCACCTCCTCCCCTCCCTGCTCGCTCATTATTGCCCCTTCCCCTCCTCCTCCTCCTCCTCCTCCTCCTCCTCCTCCTCATCCTCCTCCTCCTCCTCCTCCTCCTCCTCCTCCTCCTCCTCCTCCTCCTCCTCCTCCTCCTCCTCCCTCTCCTCCACCCTGCAGGGAGGGACGCAAAGGAGTCCTCCACAAGCTCTTCCGGCACCGGGTCTGGCGTCTCAGACCCCGCCTTGCCATTGCCGCCGCCTGCCGGATGCCGTCCTGGCCACACGCTCCCTTCCCAGGGGGTGATGTGGATGAGGGGGAGGAGAGAGGGGAAAGCATGGAGGCACAACAACTCAGATGACAAAGCACCAACTTTCAAGGTCCGCGCGGACTTCTTGAATCGGCGCTCGGCTCCCCCCCCGCACCCCTGGCACGCGGAGCGCGCCTGGGGAGAGGCCAGAGCCGGCGACAGGGGGGATCCAGCGCCGACACAAGAGATCCTCGCGGACCCACAGAAGGCCATGCTCATGCCGCTGTGGGTCTCCTCGAATACAACTGCGCGCCAGAGCGGACGAGGAGACGGCACCGGAGCACGCGAAGAACGAGGGGGGACGACAGGTGGAAGAGGAGAAGAAGCACAGCAAGGCAGGACGAGCAACTAGCAGGAGAGCGGGACGCTCTCTTCTCATCATCACCATCGTCATCAGCAGCAGCATCATCAGCATCATCAGCAGCAGCATCATCAGCATCATCATCATCAGCAGCATCATCCTCACCATCATCAGCATCATCATCAGCATCATCATCAGCAGCAGCACCAGTAACAGCATCACCCTCATTCTCATCATCACCATCATCATCAGTATCAGTATAAACATCATCATCAGCAGCAACATCATTAGCATCATCATCATCATCATCATCATCATCATCATCATCATCAGCATCATCATCATCATTAGCATGATCATCATCATCAGAATCAGCATCAGCATCATCATCATCATCATCATCATCAGCAGCAGCAGCAGCATCATCATCATGATCGTTTTGTCTTCCTGCTTGTCCTTCTCCTCCTCCCTCCTCCACCTCCGTCTCCTCCTCCTCCTCCTCCTCCTTCTCCTCCTCCGCCTCCTCCTCCTTCCATTCCTGGCTCCGGCCTCAGCTGTTGGTGCACTGTGAAGCGCCTTCGGGCCAGCTCACCCGAGTCGGTTTCCCGCTCACAGGGGTGCCTCCCTCTCTCCTCCTCCTCCTCCTCCTCCTCCTCCTCCTCCTCCTCCACCTCCTCCTCCTCCACCTCCTCCTCCTCCTCCTCCTCCTCCTCCTCCTCCTCCTCCTCCTCCTCCTCATCTCCTCCTCCGCCTCCTCCTCCTTCTCCTCCTCCTCCTCCCTCTCCTCCTCCTTCTATTCCGATGCCTGCTGCTGCGTCTGATCATGTTCCTGCTGATGCGCTTCCCGTTCCCTCCTCCCTCTTCTCGCGACTGCTCTGGTCGACGCCGCACTACATCCAGCACCGAAGCCGGGCGCTGAGCAGGTTCCCTCCTCACTCTTCCATCCTCCCTCCTCCCTCCTCCTTTCTCCTCCTAATCCTCTGTTTCCGCCCCACTCCCCTCCTCCACTCCCTAATTACTCCTCCCCTTCCCTTCTCCTCCTCCTCGATATCCTTCTTCTTCCTCCCCACTCCTCCTCCTCCTCCTTCTCCTCCTCCTCCTCCTCCTCCTCATCATCATCCTCCTCCTCCTCCTCAATCCTCTTCTCCCTCCTCCTCCTCCTCCTCCTCCTCCTCCTCCTTCTCCTCCTCCTCCTCCTCTTTTTCTTCTTATTCTTCGTATTATGATTTTCATTAGTCGCATTCTTCTTCTTATTATAATTATCATTACTATTATCATTATCACTACTAGTATTAGTCTTATTATTAATAATATGATTATTATGATTAGTATGATTATCATTCGTATGTTTAGTATTACTATTATTATGAGTATTATGATTATTAGTATTATGATGATTAATATTATTATTAATTATATATTATTATTATCCGTATTATTAGTATTACTATTAGTATTAATATTAGTATTATTAGTAGTATGTTTAGTATTAGTCTTATTATTATTATGACTAATATTACTAGTATTATTAGTATTGTGTTTACTGTTATTATTATTAATATTAGTATTACTGCTATTAATATTATGAGTATTGTTTGTATTTCTATTATTAATAATAGTGTTCTTATTAGTATTACTAGTATTAGTAATAGTATCAGTATGATTATTACCACTATTAGTATTATCAGTATTGGTAGTAGTAGTAGTAGTAGTATCATTATTAGTATTATTATTGTTAGTAATAGTATTAATTATTATTTTATTATTAGTATTAGTACTAGAATCACCAGCATTAGTATTATTAGTAGTAATAGTATTAGTATTAGTATTAATTTTATTGCTAGTATTAGTATTAGTAGTAGTAGTAGCAGTAGTAGTAGTAGTTCTAGTTCTAGCAGTAGTAGTAGTAGTATCCTTCTTCTTGGTAGTATTAGTATTATTATTGTTAGTGGTATTCTTCCTAGTAGTACTAGTATGTGTATTAGCAGTACTGGTATGGTTATTATGATTAGCATAGTGTTAGCATTAGTATTAGTAGTATTAGTATTAGCAGTATTAGCAGTGGAATCCTTTTTTATTATTACTACTATTGTTATTACTGCTAGTACTACTAGTGTTATAAGTAGTCGTATTACTATTAGTGTTAATCATCCTCCTCCTCATGATTATCCTCTTGTTCCTCCTCCTCCTTCTCCTCCTCCTCCTCTTGCTCTTCCTCCTCCTCCTCCTCCACCTCCTCCTCCTCCTCCTCATCCTCCTCCTCCTCCTCCTCC
>CAUYUJ010008199.1:37500-41717 GCA_963575745.1 Prorocentrum cordatum | reverse complement strand
GGAGGAGGAGGAGGGGGAGGAGGAGGAGGAGGAGGAGGAGGAGGAGGAGGAGGAGGAGGAGGAGGGAGAGGGAGGAGGAGGAGGAGCAGGAGGAGGAGGAGGAGGAGGAGGAGGAGGAGGAGGAGGAGGGAGGGCCCCGTCCCCGCTCCTTCCGCAAGGCCAGAACTCGCGCGTGCCCGCGCCCGGGCCCACTCGGAGCGCGCGTGCGGACCGCCTTTTTGCCGCGCGGCGGCGGGCAGAGTTCCTCGGTCGCCGGCCGGGCCTCCCTCCCCAAGCGGCGCATCCCCCACGCTGTGCCCCCCTTCCCTTGGCATCGCTCGGGCGTGTGCATTTTTTTCTCGGCGAGGGCCATCGAGGACCAGCCTGGACCATCGACGAGCAAACAGAAAGCGTGCACGGAACCGAAACATGCACGGGAAACGGACGTCCGAGCGACGGCAAGTCCCCCGACTTCCCCCCCGCTCCCCTGGAGCCAGCGGCCGCCTGTGGGCTCGAGCGGGCTGGGGCGTGCCTGCGTGGGTGGTCAAAAGGCGTGGCGGCCGTCGTCGTCGTCGTCGTCGTCGTCGTCGTCGTCGTCGTCGTCGTCGTCGTCGTGGCCGTCGTCGTCGTCGTCGTCGTCGTCGTCGTCGTCGTCGTCGTGGCCGTCGTCGTCGTCGTCGTCGTCGTCTTCGTCGTCGTCGTCGTCGTCGTCGTCGTCGTCGTAGTGGTCGTCGTCGTCGCCGTCGCCGCCGCCGCCGCCGCCGCCGCCGTCGTCGTCGTCGTCGAGCGGGTGGCGCAGCTGTCCCGAAGACGACGGCGACGACGATTCAATCCTCCCGGAAGGGGTCGGAGTGCAGTCAGCGCGCACAGGAAGAATGAGCTCGGCCTCCAATTACGATTCTCTGCGTTGTTCGCTGGTCTTCGTTGGTTCTTGGTGAGTCCGGCCTCGGGACGCTCTCCCGCACCTGCGCCTCGCCGAGAGCGTTCGGTGGGTTCCCTGATCGTGCCAAACGGCTGCCTGATGCCCGAGTTGTGGTCCGAAAACCGACGCCACGCGCACAGGTGGGTGGGGGGAGGGGGGAGGGCTCCTTCGAAACACCCCTGCTTCTTAGAAGGCGCGGGCCGTATCCAAAGATGTAGGGCTGGCTCTTTCTAAGAAGCAGTTCTCTCCTAAGAAGCCCTCCTTCCTCCACTCCCTTTGTGCGCGCCGCCAATAGGATGAGCAACTTTCAAAGGTTGCCCTTGCATCCTTGCCCCTTCGGCCCATCCTCGGCAACTCTCGCTGGCCGCCCCCGCTCCAACAGCGTCGACCTGGCCTTCCGAGGCCCTCGCATCCTTGCCGCGCATCCTTGTTCTGTGCGTTTTGATTGTAAAGGGGGTCGGAGGATCACGCCGCGTCCGATGCATCGGCGATGCAGCTCGATGTGGAGACCGACTTTCTCTACCCCTACGTCGCAACGTCGCCGATGCATCGCCGATGTGTCGGCGATAAGTCGATGCGGCGCAATCCTCCGATCTCACCTACTCGGACCCCATTTAGGAGGCCTCTAGTGTCGGGGCATCCCTTCTCCCACGCCTGTCTCTCGGGGAACGAACAGCGACAGAAGCATGAACTCAGGACGTGGATCTTTTCCATTGGCGCTGGACCCCCTCCCTGTCGCGCGGAGCGCGCCAGTGGCGGCGCCTCCGGTGCCGCCATGAGGGTCCAGCGCCGATCCAAGAAATTCGCGCAGGCCTCCCAAAGATCGGATGTTGCTAGAAGTGCCTCTGGCCCAAGGTGCCCCCTGGATTTCCACGGAGGCCCCCACGGCCTCCAGAGCAATTTTCGCAAGGCCAACAGGGCCCCAGGGGCTCCAACATGGAACGAAAAGCTGGGGGCAACTTAGGCCAGGGGATACGGCAATTACGGACCCCCTTTTTTCCGGCGAAACGATAACGCACCCAGCACCCTGAAACGTTACCCTGGCAGCCTGGCACTTGGCCGTTGCTTAGCACTCCCCGAGAGCTCCCAGCAACCCTGGAAAGTGGCGAGGGGAAGGAAGAGGAGAAGGAGGAAAAGGAGGAGGAGGAGGATGAGGAGGAGGAGGAGGACGACGACGACAGGGCGGAGGGGGACAGGAAGGAGGAGGACATGAAATTGTTAATACTACTACTACTACTACTAATCACAAGTGGCACGCGAGCCTTGGCTCTTGCACCGATCCAGGGGGATGAGGCGGAGGGGGCGCGCTGGCTGGTGGATTGGGTGGTGGAGGGGGTACTCGGGATGGGGGGGCGTTGCCGTGCCGAGATAAAAGGGGTCGGGGCGGAGGGGGCGCGTTGGCTGGTGGGTGGGGTGATGTATACAGGGCGCTCGGGATGGGGGTGGAGATCCGTGCCGAAATACAAGGGTCAGGGCGGAGTGGGCGGTGCCGCGCCGAAACATAGGTACGGGTTGGGGCGGGGGGGGCGCGCTGGCTGGCGGGTGGGGGGGTGCGGTGGGGGCGTGGGCGGAGGGGTCGCGCTGTCTGGTGGGTGGGGGATGCGGGGGGCCTATACTAAGGGGTCGGGGCGGGGCGGGGCCGTGCCGAAATAGAGGGGTCGGGGCGGAGGTAGCGTTCTGGGTGGTGGGTGGGGGGGATGCGGAAGAGGTGCGCGGGATGCGGGGTGGCGGTGCCGGGCCGAAACAACAGAGGGGCCGGGGCGGAGGGGGCGCTCTGGCTGGCGGGCAGGGGGATGCAGAGGGGGCGCGCGGGATGGGAGGGGGGGGGGCGGTGCCGTGCCGAAAAAGACGGGTCGGGACGGAGGGGGCGCGCTGGCTGAGGCGCGGGGTGGTGCAGGGGAGGCGCGCGGGATGGGCGGGGCGGGGCCGTGCCGCAAAAGAGGGGTCGGCACGGGGGGGGCGCGCTGGCTGGTGGCTGGGATGGATGTGGGGGGGGGGGGGAGCGGCGCGGGATGGGACAGGGGGGGGGGGTCGTGCCGCAATGAAATGGAAGGTCGGGCCGAGGGGGGCGGTGCCGCGTCGAAATAACGGCGTCGTGGCGGAGGGGGCGCAGAGGGGGCGCGGGCCGGAGGGTGCGCGCTGGGTGGTAGGTGGGGGGATGCGGAGGGTCTATATAGCAAGGGGAGCGCGCGCTGGCTGGTGGGTGCAGGGCGCGGAAGATGCGCGCGGGATGGGGAGGGGGCCGTGCCGTAATAAAACAGTCGGGGCGGAGGGGGCGCGCTGGCCGGTTGGTGGGGGGGATCTGGATGGGGCGCGTGGGATAGGGGGGCACCGTGCCGTGTCGAAATGAAGGGTCGGGGCTGGTTGAGGGGCGATCTGGTGGTGGGTGAGGGGGGTGCAGAGGGGGCGGCGGGATGGGAGGGGGGAGGTGCCGGCGAAATCTACCGGACGTCAAGCGCTTGGGCGGTTCTCTCGCAGTCGCCGGTGAGGAGGTGGCGATTAGGTATGTTGGGGTGGGCAGTGCCGGCCGTGCCGGAATACAAGGATCGGGGCAGAGGGGGCGCGCTGGCTGGTGGGCGCATTGACGCAAAAGGGGCGTTCGGGATGGGCGGAGCGGTGCTGTGCCAAGAGGTCGGGGCGGAGGGGGAGCGCTGGCTGGTGGGTGGGGGGGATCTGGAGGGGCGCGCGGGATGGGGAGGGGGCCGTGCCAAAAAAGAGGGGCAGAAGTGGGAGCTCTGGTTGTTTGTCGGGGTGTTGCGGAGGTGGGGCGCGGGATGAGGGGGGCGGCGACGTTCCAAAAATAAAGTAGTTGCAGCTCTAGACACCCTGCGCAACATAATAAAAAGGTCGGGGCGGAGGGGTCGCGCTGGCCGATGTGCAGAGGCAGAGCGGTGGCCGGTGCGGGGGCGGGCGCGCGGATGGGGGGGGCGGGGGGCGTGCCGTGATAAAACTAGTCGGGGCGGAGGGGGCGCGCTAACCGGTGGGCGACGAGGAGGGAGGGGCGGCGGGAGAGGGGGGGCGCCGTTGCCGAAAAAAATGGGTTGGGGCGGGGGTGGGCGCGTGGGCTGGCGGGCGGGGGGGCGGGGGGGGGGCGGGCGAAGGGGAGGGGCGGCAGAAATAAAACAGGGTCGAGGCGAAAGGGGCGAGCTGGCTGGCGGGTGGGGGGGGTGCGGAGGGGGCGCGGCGGGATGGGGGGGTGCACCGTGCCGAAATTAAAAAATAAGGGCGGGGGGAGGACGCTGGCTGGCGGGGGGCGGGATGCGGAGGGGGGCGCGTGGGAGGGTGGGGGCGAGCCTAAGATAAAGGAGTTGGGGCG
>CAUYUJ010008199.1:0-30000 GCA_963575745.1 Prorocentrum cordatum | reverse complement strand
CGGCTCGCGCCCACGCGGCCTATATCCTGCCGCGTGTGCGGCGGGTGTCCAGGGGCGGAGGAGGGCGCCGCGGCCTTCCGGGCAGCGCGGAGCCACTGCTGAGCTCCCGGGAGACCTGCGCACGGGCACTCCTGTCAGCCAGGCCCGGGGAGGCGGGGTGCGCCGAGGCGGTCTCGCTCGCCCGCGGGCGTGGACAAGCAGCCGCTGAGGTTCTGGGCCGGGCGGGCTCGATGGCACGCACCAGCGGCCGGTGCCGCCGTTGGCGACGGGGGCAGCGGCCGCGAGATGCGATGCCCCCCCCCCCCAGTTTGCCTGGGAGCGTTTGGGCAGTGGGCGCGGATGTGTCCCTGCAGGCGGGCCCCGTGGACCTTCCTGGGCGTCCGGGGCCGGGGGTCCGCGTCTTGCTGGCGGGGCCCCCTATCGTTAAGTCGGGCATGTCCCTCTACAGGAGGAATATTCTAGAATCATTGGAAATGGTGGGACATTTTTAAATTATTTGTTCGTGCGAATGTTTGAATATTGGTCTGACTATTTTTATTTTCTTCCACAATTCGCCTGTAGGAGGACATGCCCGACCTCACCCTATCGCTGCGTTTGGCTCCGCGCCGACACCTGGCCGCCGCGGTGCGGAGCGTGTCCGGGGCTTCCCGCTGCGGGGGTCGAGCCGCGGGGGGGAGGGGACCGCAGGGCGGGTTCCTCTCTCACGCCCGCGTCTCCCCGCAGGCAGGGCCGCTGTCCTGCAGCCGAGCTCGGGCAGGGGCGGGCCGGGCCTCCCCAGTCGTCTCCGCACGCCTCGCAACTGCGCCCAGCGGTGGCCCTGGGGTTGGCACGGACGGGCGGCGGGGCCCCGTCGGTGGTGACCGGGCGTTTCTTGATGTCCGCTCGGCACGGAAGGCCGCCGGGACCCCCCGTGGAGGGATCGCTTGGTCCACCTCGCCCCAGGATGGGGCCCCAGCTGTAGCCCTCTCCTGTCCTGGGGGGTCCCGCCTCCAGGTCCAGGAGGTAGTCACCGCTGGCCTTTCTGTGGTCAAGGTGGGAGTAGGCAGATTCCCCAAGGGGTGGACCCCTCACCCGGAAGTCATTCGGGTCGAGAGGCTCAGTGGCGCTGCGGTACGAGGCTCCCGCGACAGGTGGTGAGCTGTCCCCAAGCCATCCCCGAGCGGGGGGTGCCGCTGAAGGGGCTGCGCCCGCGGCCCCACCCGATGCTTACCCAAGCCACCAACACCACCTGGCCTCCCCCCTCTTCAATCCCCATTTCCCTCCTCATCCCTCCCCCCTCCAATCTCTCTCTCCTCCCTTTCTCCCCCCCCCTCCCTCCTCCCTCCTCTCTTGCCTTCCCCGTCCCTCCTCAGTCCTCACCCCCCCCCCTAGTCCCTACCCCCTTCCCCTCCTCCCTCCTCCTCCGCTCCACTCCGCTCTCCCCCGCCCCCCCCCTTCCCCGACGGGCCCCCGCGCCGGTCCGCGCCGCCATGGGCGGCTCGCTCCGACGGCCCGCTGCCTCCGCACGAGGCTGGGGAAGGGTTGAGGGGAAGGCTCGGCGCCTACAAGAGGTGTGGTTGCGCTTGGGTGTGGTGTGCGATCTGCGTCGTTGGGGTTTGGGGGGCACTCAGAGGAGGAAGAGGTACCCATACCTCTACCCCCCGCCCCCCCCCTTCCCCGACGGGCCCCCGCGCCGGTCCGCGCCGCCATGGGCGGCTCGCTCCGACGGCCCGCTGCCTCCGCACGAGGCTGGGGAAGGGTTGAGGGGAAGGCTCGGCGCCTACAAGAGGTGTGGTTGCGCTTGGGTGTGGTGTGCGATCTGCGTCGTTGGGGTTTGGGGGGCACTCAGAGGAGGAAGAGGTACCCATACCTCTACCCCCTCGCCAGTTTCCCCCTTGTTGGGCCTCCTCGACGGATCTCGTCGCCACCGCTGGATTCGCCTTGCAATTCTGGTCAGAACGCACCCCGGGAGAGGTCCGGGGGGTCGCGGCATCGGCACCTTCTGATCACCCCAGGCGCCGCGTTGCCCTCGTCGGGGCTCGTCGGGGCGCGGCGGGGAGCTCCGTCGAGGTCCTCGCCCGCCCAGCAGGGTGCGGATTGCAGGCCGCAGCAGGTGCAAGTCACGCCCGTCGGAGTCGCCGTAAAGGTCTATATGGGGGGCTCGGGGGCAGGATGTCTCGAGCGGGATGAGTGCGAGGACGAGGGTCGAGGCGGGGGAGGGAAAGGGGGAGGATGAGGAGGACGTTGACGAGGACGAGGAGGAGGAGGAGGAGGAGGAGGAAGAGGAGGAGGGGGAGGAGGATGAGGAGGAGGAAGGAGGAGGAAGGAGGAGGAAGAGGAGGATCGAGGATCGATCCTCCCGCTGCTGCTCCGCATCCTGCATCTCTCGTCCTCGAGGGCCTTGCTGTCGCTCAGGCCCTTGGGGGGAGGTTCGCGGGCCACTGAGCGTACGCCATGCCGAGCACACAGTTTGTAGGCCCTGTCACGGCTGTCGGTTTCAAGCGTAATTCTTCCTCCGTTCCCACGTTTTTGTCATCAAAATTTGAGCAGGGCGCCATCGACCATGGTTTGGACGAGGCTACTCGAAAGAGACCAGGGAGTCCCAACACTCACCGCCGAATGCATCAAATATATGTAAGCCTTCTTCTGGCACTGTGTGGCAGCCCTGGGCGTGACGTGACAGTGCACGACCAGTTCCCGAACATTGTGTGGATGACGGTTGTCTGTGCGGGTTTTCCCGCAGTCCATGTTTGACGCTTCGCGTACCCCCACCAGCTCCACACTCAGTTCAGCTTGCAGCTCACTTGAGGCGCCGCTTAGGCAGCTTAGGCAGTTTAGGTGCGCGGCTCTAGCTTGCTCCTGTTGTCAATTAGTAGGCCCGCGCCCCGGACTTACGACTCGCCGCTTGCGCTCTCGCCTGCGGCTGCGACCAAAAAATGTACCCCCACCAGCACAGCCAGATACGACGCCCAGTGGAGTTGTATGGAGAAGGGACGTAGGCAAGCATATAGCGGATCATGAAGGCCAACACGAGTGAAGTTTGACCTCGGGGATCCATTTCGGGGCAACGTTGGAAGCTTCAATGAAGTACTCTCTTGGGGCCCCTGAGGGACCCTTTTGGGACACTCTGGGGACTCTTGGTGCCCTTTTGGGGGCCTCTGGGGCCTTCCTGGGGTTACGTATCTTGGAGACCATCGCTTGAAGAGTGAGGGTGACCAAATACTGTCCTCCGTCGTAGGCGGAAAAGTCGGGTTCAGTCGGGCCGCTGCAAAGGGAACCCTTGACGTTGGGGAGGGGCTCAGTGTTCTTGATTGGTTCACAGTTTGTCTTTGGTGTTCCTTAGGTTTGCCATGGGGAATCAAAGTTTACTTGGTGGAACAAAAGGGGCACCGTTACTTATGCAGGGTTCCTCATGACAGCGTTTCGACTGTACTGGCGCCATCCTGGGGCTTATGGAGGGCGACTCCTTCAACTTCGGGTCGTAGCTCACCTGCGGGCGAACTTCCTCTGGGTGAATGTTCTCTAGATAAACTTTCCCAGGCAAGCAGCCCCTGGCCAATTATCCCGCGGGTGAACTTCTCGGCCATGCGTAAGAGTGGCCTTCGCCAGAGCGACCTTGAGTGCGGGCCCACATGGGATACCCCTGGCATTAGGTCGGGCATGTCCCCCGACATGCGAATTTTGAAGGAAAAAGTAAACATCGTAAAACATTTGTTCAACAATAGTTAAACTGATGAATCCTCCCCCTATTTTCCGTATGTTTGAATATATTCCGTTTGCAGACGGACATGCCCGACGTACCTTTGGCAGTGGCGTGCGCGAGTGGGTTTGGACCCCCCCGCGGCCCCCGAAAGCTGCGCACCAAAGCTCACTCTTGCCTAATCAGGGTCCTCCCCCTCCTCCTCCTCCTCCTCCTTCTCCTCCTCCCTTTCTCTTCCTCCTCCTCCTCCTCCTCCTCCTCCTCCTCCTCCCCCTCCTCCTCCTCCTCTCCTCCTCCTCCTCCTCCTCTCTCTCCTCCTCCTCTTCTCCTCCTCCTCCTCCTCCTCTGCCTCGTCCTCATTCTTACGGTGGCCGAAACTGTCCTGGGGGTGCAATTTGAACCCTTGACGTCCTTGGTCGTGATTCTTCCTCCTCCTCCTCCTCCTCCTCCTCCTCCTCCCTCCCTCCTCCCCCTCCCTCTCCTCCTCCTCCTCCTCCTCCTCCTCCTCCTCTTCCCCTCCTCCTCCTCCTCCTCCCCCTCCCCCCTCCCCCTCCTCCTCCTCTCCTCCTCCTCCTCCTCCTCTCCTCCTCCCCTCCTCCTCTTCCTCCTCATTCTCCTCCTCCTCCTCTCCTTCTCCTCCTCCTCCTCCTGCTCCTCCTCCTCCTCCTCCTCCACCCTCCTCCTCCTCCTCCTCCTCCTCCTCCTCCTCCGTAGCCATTTGGCTCAAGTCCACGGCACGCCTGTAAGGCTTTCTCGCTCTCGTTCCGGCATGGCGGCGGCCTTCGGGGCCAAGGAGCAGCGCCTCCACCTCCTGCGGGACGAGCTCCTCGGCACGATCGAGCTCCGGATGGGCCGCGTGTACGAGGGCCTGACCGTGGCCGCACGCGATGCGCGGGCTGCGGGGTTCGTCGACCGCCGCATGGCCAAGGCGGCCGAGCGAGTCGACACGGCATACCACCTCGTGCGGCACCTCACCGAGCAGAGGTGCGCACGCATGGTGGGCGAGTTCCGTACCGCGTGCGCTGGGCCGCCGCTGGCGGGCGTGGGCGCTAGCCGCGGGTGCGGCCCCGATGACATCGTCGCGCTCGGGGACATGAAGAAGACAGGGCTCCTCGACGAGCAGGTGAGCGAGGACAGCGACTCGACGGCCGCGAGCATGGAGCCCGTGCTTGTGATCGGGAAGGCGCCCTACGTCGAGGAGCTGACGTACTGCGACGACGCAGAGAACCACTCCGAGTCGGAGGCGGAGCACGCTGCCTCTGGGAGCCTTGGGATGTTCGTGGAGCAGGTGGACGTCGTGCCGACGGCTGTGTGCAACGACGGTGTATGTGAGTCGCGGCTCACGTCCTACAACTCACCACCCACCAAACCACCCCAACCCAACCCGAAGGCTCAGATTTACCCTCGATTTCCAGTGGGGGGGGGTCGGGAAACATCGAAAAAACACATGTGGAACCCTTACCCCCCCCAACCCGAAATTCGGGTCTTCGGGTTGGGTTGGGGTGGTCTGGTAGGTAGTCAACAACGGCCAGGCCCAGAAGCAGAACGAATCGTGCGAGGCGCCGAACGCCAAGGACAAGCAGTTCGGCGAGGGCTGGGGGGATCCCCAGAAGCTGCTAGACCTCCAGAGGTGCGCCGACGAAGTCAACCTTCTGAAGGAGCAGCTCCAGTGCGCCGAGCAGGCCTTGGACAAGGCGGCGGGCGAGGCCATCGACAATGGCTACGTCCACCAGCACTTCATCGATGAAGCGGTGAAGAAGGAGAAGGAGTGACCACGGCTGCGACCTCCATGAGGCCGAGGTGCAGCGGTGGTGTCCGAGATGGGGGACAAGTTTGTGCTCCTGTACTCGGGTTGCTCAGGCGGTGGGGGCCCGCGATTCCCCCTGCGTGGTCGGCTTCGGCATCCTGCTGGAGTCGCTGATGGGGCACGACGAGCCTGCGTGAGTGGCGCTGGCCGCGGGCGTGCTGTGAAGATGTGGACCCCAATGCCCGTTGGGCAGCGTGGGGTGCGAAGATAACCGCGCTTCCCTTGGGTGGTCCTCCTGCGCCGTTGGGCGCAGTGTCCGTTCCAATATGCCCTGGCGCGAGGCTCGTGCTCCTCGAGGCCAGGGCCGCCAGCCAGACGGGACACTGGTCCCCTGTGGTGACTCCTCGGTGACTCCTCCTCCTCCTCCTCCTCCTCCTCCTCCTCCCTTTCCCCCTCCTCCTCCTCCTCCTCCTCCTCCTTCTCCTCCTCCTCCTCCTCCTCCTCCTCCTCCTCCCTCCTCCTCCTCCTCCTCCTCCTCCTTCTCCTCCCTCCTCCCTCCTCCTCCTCTCCTCCTCCTCCTCCTCCTCCTCCTCCTCTTCCTCCTCCTCCTCCTCCTCCTCCTCTGCCTCGTCCTCATTCTTACGGGTGGCCGAAACTGTCCTGGGGGTGCAATTTGAACCTTGACGTCCTTGGGCGCACATCCCCGGGGATCCAAAGCATTGAAGAATCGAGGCGCAGGTTCTTCTCAGTTTTCAGGCGCTACAGGGGCCCTCGCCGGGCCTCGGGACCGTCAAAGGACGACTCGGGATGCACAACGGGTCCTGGGGAATGGGTCGTGACTTCCAGGGACCCCGCAGTGGAACAAATCACGGCATCGCACCTCTGGGTCCTCGGGTGCGCTCCGCCAGGCGGCCGCGCGCGTCCCAGCACGAAGCTCCACGTGCAGCTGCTTCGCGACGGCTGCACCTCGCTTCCCGGGTGAGGGCAGACTGCCTCGGCTACGCTTCCCCGGGCGGATTCTGCTCGGGCCGGACGAAAGGGGGGGATTGGTAAAGGGGGGGTTGCGAAATTTGCTGCATGCAGCTGGTTTCGGCCCCGCCGAGGGGCCCACTCCTCGATACATGGGCGCCTCCTGGCGCCGGGAGGCGCCGGGAAAATCAGCCACGTGAGCTGATTCTCAAACCCCTTCCTTGCTATCCCCCCTTTCGCCCGACCCGATATGCCCCGGGTGCACTTCCCTGGGTGGACTATATATAGCCCTTGGCAAACTGGCCCGAGGAGGTTCTCCCAGGGCACCTACCCGCGGAGAGCGTTCCCCGGGAGAGCTGCCGTGTGGCCAAGCGCTCCTCCCTGCGTTCGGTGCTGGCACTCGCCACGGCGGCGAGCCTCTCGGCGCTCGTGGTCTGCGCGGGCGCACACGATTGGGCTGCCCGGCGCCGCCGTGGCGCAGGGCGGCGAGGCGCGGTGGAGCTCGACAGGCGGATGGCTTGAGGCAGAATGGCGATAGGGGTGATGAAGCGAGAGGGAGGAAGACGAGGAGGACGGGGAGGAGGAGGAGGAAGACTCAGAGATGGAACAGGTACCCATACCTCTACCCTCTCCTCGTTGTCCCCTTTTTGGGCCTCCTGGGCCTCCCTCGTCGCCACCGCTGGGCTCGCCTCGAAATCCTGGTCAGAACGCACCCCAGGGGAGGTCCGGGGAGTGGCGGGCTATTGGTACCTTTGTTGCTTCCCCAAGGAGGGGCGAGGTGCGGAGGAAGGAGGGAAGTTGCGGAAAGGGGGTCGAGGCTTGACCCAAGTGCTGGACACCGACTGCACGAGCCAGTGTATGGTCATCCAGGACATAGCCAACGGCTGGGAGGACGCCCGGCCGCGCCCGGCCGGCCTCTTTCCCCCTCCGACGTTCGCCGCGTCCCTCGGGGCGATCGAAGTGGGTACAGAGACAAAGGTCGCCGAGCGCGTTCCACTGCTCAAACAGGGCTAGGATCGGGATAAATGGCTCCAGAGCGTTCCGGAGCGCTCTCAGAGCGTTCCGGAACGCTCTGGAGCGGCCGCGGCGCCCAATATACATCCTCCAAACCCGCCGATTCTCAGAGATTTCGAGGTATCCCGATCCGATTCTGTCCCGATCTTCGCGTCGTTTTAACTACTTCGCAAACGCCCGAACAACACATGTCTTCTTTGCTGTAAGCGGGTCCAGGCGATTTGCGAGTAGTTATTTTGCGAGTAGTGGAACGCGCTCGCCTAAATGGATACAAAGTCCAACATCAGTTCTGGTTCATTCTGAACATGGTTCGCTGTTAGCGAGGCCGCGGCCGTTGCCCATTCGAGACAGAAGTCTCTCTGCCCAACAGCGGCCGTTGTCGGCTTTAGACAACATGTGTTGTTGAGCATCGTACCTATTTCCTCCGTACACCTTAGGCGATGCTTAAGAAAACCCAAGTTTTCGTCCAGAGTCTCGATTATTCTTAACTTTTCAATGTAAATCCCAAGATTTTGATAGAAGTTCGGGTTTTTTTATTCAAATTCGCAGACTCTGAATTTCTTAACCCATGATTTATTGAGCATTTCGCAGGGTGTACGAGTTTTGGGCGTCCAGAGTCCTTGTTCATGCCAATTCACCCTCCTCTTCTTCTGTGCCTGCTCTTCTTTCTGCAACGAGCCAGGTCAGGCATGCCCTGCAGGGGGCGTCTCTCTCTCTCTCGTCGGCGGGGGTAAGATGGCAGGCACAGTGCGGCGAGCCCGCGGCCCGCGGCAGCCGCTCCGGCTTTTGGCAGGGTCGCTGCACGGGCCAATGGCCAAACAAAAATGTTATCGTTGCTATCGTTGCTATCGTTGTTATCGTTGTGATCGTTATTTTTGTTATCGCGATCGTTTGTTTCGTTGTTATTGTTAGTGTCGTTGGTTATCGTTGTCCTTGCGATCGTCGTGGTCGTTGTCGTTGTTATCGGTGTCATTGTTGTGATCACAGCATTGTGGTCATTGTGATCGTTATCGTTGTCATCGTTCTCTCCGTCATCATTCTTCTTTTTTGATTTTCGTCATATCCGAGGGAGATGGGTCCTGCGTTGAGCTTCTCGGGAACAGGACCGTCGAATTACGACTCAGGGTGAAAAGGCGATCTTCGGAAGGCCCCGGGAGGCATATTCGCCTCTCTCGCGGGAAACCGCTACGCCATGGCAACTCCCTTTCCCAGACCGCTGACGCCTAAAGCTTTCGACCCGTATCCTCGGAATCGTTGTCTTCTTCCCAGTCAGTGCTGTTATGATGGTCCTGGGGGCCAGACGCGGCCTTGGCAGGGACCGAAATCGGAGTACCACGCCAATGGAGGAAGCCACAGCACGCCGGAGGTAGGGCGTGGGACCCTCCTCCTTGTCAGCCTCCTCCTGCGACTGCAGCCTGAGGACATTCCCTCCTCTCCCTGCGTCCTCTTCCCCCCTCATCCGGGCAAGCCTAGGTACGAGGGTTGGGCTTCGCCTGTAACCTCTTCTCCATTACCAAGAAACGCGGAGAGTTTCTGCGCGGGCCTCGTCTACAGATGCAGGCCTGCCGCCTTCGGAGAAGCAGCCTTCTTCAAAGAAGACCTCCCCCCTACCCATCATCCCCTTGGGCGCTCTGCCAACCTGTTCCTGCTCCCTCAGAGTTCGAGCCTTGTGAAGAATTGCCTTGGAGACCTTCTGGGGCTCCATGGGTCCGCCTCCTCCTCCTCCTCCTCCTCCTCCTCCTCCTCCTCCTCTTAAGATGCTGTCTTGTAGTCATGTGTCATGTTCACTACCATTCTCCTCCTCCTCCTCCTCCTCCCCTCTGAGCCTTGTGAGGATTTGCCTTGAGGGCTTGTCCTGGGAAGCGCTCCCGCCAGAAGTTCCTCTTGTTGCGGGCCGCCTCGCCGCCGCGGCGGCGAGAGGCCGCTCCCAAGAGGGCGGGGAGAAACAGGCTCAACAGGCATCATCGATTATCCTCCTCTCGATCCTCGCTTCTCCTCGTCGAGCCGCCTCCTCGATCCTCGAGTCTCCTCCTCTCGATCTTCCTCCTCGATCCTCGAGTCTTCGCTCCTCCTCGGCGAATCGCCTCCGTGAGCCGCCGGCCTGCTCCCTCGTGCCGGGCGCCCGATTCCTGGCGGCTCATAGATGACGCGCCGAGGGTTTGCAGGGCTCGTTTCGATTCCTCCAATTCGATTCGATTCGATTTTGATGGTTTCCGATTCCGATTCGATTCGACTTTGGATTCCGATTTGGGATCCGATTTCTCAACGGAGGCCTACTAGACCGCCGATTTCCGACGATTCGACTTTTCCCGACTGGGCTGCCGATCTCCGCCGATCCGATCCGGTTCGATCGTCGATCCGACTCGTCGATTCGACTCTGGGCTCTCTTGGTTTGGTTTGCAGTGTCGGCGTCTGGAGGCCGCTTGTTCGAGCCCTGGGATTGCCGATAAGACGACTCGGGAGGAGAGGAGAAGCGGACCCCCCCCCCCTGGAAGGGGTCGAGAGCTGCCGGTTGCTGTGCGTCCGGAGGCCGTTTGTCTGAGCCCTTGGGTTGCCGATGAGACGACTCGGGAGGAGAGGAAACGCGCCCCCCCCCCCCCTGGAAGGGGTCGAGAGCTGCCGGTTGCCGTGCGTCTGGGGGCCGTTTGTCTGAGCCCTGGGGTTGCCGATTCGACGATTCGGGAGGAGAGGAAACGCGGCCCCCCCCCCTGGAAGGGGTCGAGAGCTGCCGGTTGCCGTGCGTCTGGAGGCCGTTGGTCTGAGCCCTTGGGCTGCCGATGAGACGACTCGGGAGGAGAGGAAAAGCGGGGACGCCCTGGAAGGGGTTGAGAGCTGCCGGTTGCTGTGCGTCTGGGGGCCGTTTGTCTGAGCCCTGGGGTTGCCGATTCGACGATTCGGGAGGAGAGAAAAAGCGCCCCCCCCTCCCCCGTGGAAGGGGGGGTCGAGAGTTGCTGTTTGTTGTGCGTTCCCATGCGGTCCCAAGCGCTCCCCAGGGCCAGCGTTGGGAGTGTTCGGAGTTCTGAATGCCACATCACGCTGCAGAGGGCTGTGGAAGAGTGCTGCGACGCATCTGTGCCCGATCACGGAAGCTGGTGGAGGGCGCGGTGCCACAGCCCATTCTTGGGTGGGGCTCTCCCTCGTAGGAGGCTTGGTGAGGCGGTGTGGGTGCGCTGAGGCTCTGCCGAACCTGTGCCCCGAGGACGAGGACCCAGCCTCTGGAACGCTTTTGTTGGCGCTCGCGAGGCCTTCCTGCGCATGTGGAGGCCTTCAGGGACCTCCGTGGACATCCAGCTCGAGAGGTGGCGAGTGGAGGAGGAGGAGGAGGAGGAGGAGGAGGAGGAGGAGGAGGACGAGGAGAACGAGGAGGAAGAGGACGAGGAGGATGAGGAGGACGAGGAAGAGGAGGAGGAGGAGGACGAGGAAGAGGAGGAGGAGGTGGCGGTGCAGCAGCAGGACGAGATGTTTGCGCAGCGTCGTCCGCGCTTGCCGTCGCCGCCGCCGCCGTCGTGGGTGCGGTGGCGACCACGCCGCGGCCTCGCCGCAGGGCCTGTGCGTCGGCCTGCAGCTGCAGAATGCCAGGCGTGCCGCGGAGCATCTTCTCCTCCTCGTCTTCGTCCTGCTCCTCCTCCTCCTCCTCCTCCTCCCTCCTCCTCCTCCTCCTCCCCATCCTCCTCCTCCTCCTCCTCCTCCTCCTCCTCCTCCTCCTCCTCCTCCTCCTCCTCCTCTCACTTCCCCGTGGTCGCTGCACAGTCGATGCCAGCAGGATTGATTCGCGCCGAGGCGACGAGGGTACAAGGTAGAAGTCCGAGGTTTCTAGCCGTTGTTGGCGTCTAGAGGTGTTTTTGTGTTTACGTATCCCCGGGACTGTCAAATGTCAATCCGGGATGAAGCTTTGCCCCAGATGGACACCAGGACAGGTCCGGGGACCGATTCAAAGCGGACTTGGTCGGTCCGCGCCGTCTTGACGCAGAGGCGATCCTGGCGTAGGGCGTTCAACGCCGAACGCCCGCCAGAATGGGCTAACGTCGAGCGATCTGCGCTTTCGGCAAATCTCGATCGTTCAAGGTTGAACCGTCCGCGCGGTTTTTGGAACCACATGCCGACGTCGTCGCGATTTGATCCGCCGGCCGTAAAGGGGTGCATTGCTTCGCCAAGGCTACCCTGAAGTCATCGCCGCTGTGGCTTTTTCAAAATGGACGCCTCAGGGTACTGGAGCCTCACCGTACGTCCTAGGTCACTGTGCGTTTTGACCGCATCTGCCCGCACCTCGTGACTCAACCTCTTCATTGACGGAAATTGAGGAGTCACGACGGGGAGGATGCGGAGGACAAGTCCAAACCCAAGACCCATCAACGATGTTGCAATACACCCTCCCTCCAAGTTCCCTCATCAGATGTCCCTACAAGGATTCGTTTTCAGTGAGGGAAGGACCCCGTTGGGAGACAATCATCTGAAAAGTCCTGAACCATGCCAGAACACCATTCCTGCGACTCCAACGCCGCGGATCACGTTACTGTTGCGTCTTGACGATCCTGAGTCGTGCCAGAACACCGTTCTTTGGACAAAGCACCGCGAATGAACGTAACTGGTGTATCCTGAAGGTCCTACACCATGCCACATCAACCACAATAATCCTTGACATTGCTGCAAACTCTTAAGACGAATGTGCACCGCACTGGGTCGAGAGCCACATTTTGAAGAGAGACCACCCTTCAACAGCGAAAGTGCTGCAATCTTTTAAGACGAATGTGCGTGGCAATCAGGCGACATACACTATATCCGTGAAGCTGCTTCACATTTAAAACAAGCGAATGTGTGCGGCGCTAGAATCTAGAAGCCCACGGGATCGCTCCGTCCGGGCTTCTGGGGGCTCTCTCGGGTCGTCGGGGCTCTCTCGGGCCGTTACTCTTGTATCCCCTTTGGGTCTGTAAAGCGCGTCGGGAGCGAAAAGGCGAGAAGGCGCAAATCACTGCTTTTCCAAAGGTCGTTGTGGGACGTTGGCCTCTCGAGGGGTGGGGTCCTGAGGGGGCCCTTGGGACACTTGGAACCGTCTTGGGGCCTTCGTCGGGCTTCTTGGACGGATGTCATGTTGAACCAGCTTCGGCTATCTTGACCCGCCATGGAGGCCAGCTTGGAGCGTCGGAGGCCCTCTGGGGCCGTCTCGGGCCATCTTGGACGCCTTTACCCCTCGCAGAACTCGGCAAAAGAACTCAGGGAGGGGAGAAGGGGGTCCCCCCCAAAGGGAAGAGGGTTTTGGAAGCGAAAAGAAAAAACTCGCGACACCACCGTGGCCCAAAGTGTTACCGGGGTTCCCTTTCACTACACGGGATGGAATTGTTTGGTAATCGATCGGCAATGGTGCGGGCATCCACGCACAGAAACGGTGTTTCGCATAGGCCTTTTCATTCAACCCAACGCCAACGCAGGTTGAGCGGCTGCGCGAGGTCGGCGGCGACGAGGAAGCCACCCACGTGCAGCTTTCATGTCGGACCGAGCATCCGCATGGCCGCGCCTGCGAGTCTGGGCATCGTGCCCGAGACATCTGCAACAGCGGCACTCACGGGGCGAGGCGGCGTGGCCGGAGAAGTTTGCAACGGGAGGTTTTCCCGCGGTGGCTTCGGAGCGGCGCGGCGCGCGCCCGCGCCCGAGCGCCTTCACAAGAAGATGTCGTACACGACCAAACGATTATACAGCATTCGGCCACATCGGTGCAGCCACATTTGGATTGCGACTGATAGTTCGCGCATGAATGCCCACGGCCTGCGAGATCGGCCAGGCCACCTCCATGCTCCACTAGGGTGTCATCACAAAGGACGAGACAGCTCTGGAAGCACGCATCCTTCGCAAAGCAACAACAGAAGCGAACGCGACAAACCGCGCGGGTGGTGCACGTTCACGCGCGCGGCGCGCGTTCCTACTTATCAGGCATTTCCTCGTCGTCGCCCATCTAGTTCCCCGTGCTTCCATCTGTAACAATGTAGTCACATGTATATTGTAGGTACATACATGTGTCAAAACATATGCATTATGTGTAGCACTACATGTGGCGTAGATGTTTGGGCCGATTTTGGCAGGCGATTGTGTTCCCAGTCTCCCGGTTCCTGCTGCCTGGCTTTCCGCGCACGGGAACCCGACACCAGCGCCAAAACCCTTTCTAAAAATGAAATGCCCAGGGCCTGTGTGGATGAGGGGGTTTTCATCAGCTAACACGTGGGTACGTCGCGCAGGGTTCGCCGCGTCGTTCGTCCGCCGTTCGGCGGTACAGCCGGGGGCGCTGAAGAAGGAACCCTTCTCGTTGGGGAGGGGCTCGGTGTTCCCTGAATGTTTCAAAGTTTGCCTCGGGCTTTCCCCTCAGGTTTTCGATGGGACACCGAGGCTGAACTTATGGAGAATAGGGGCCCCGTTCCTTATTTTGGGTTCCTTTGGGTCAACGCCCCGACTGTAATGTTTTTTTCTACAAAAAACAGCGAGCCTTCACGTTCATTCCGCGATGGCGCTCCCGCTGCGGGTGGGCCCCTTTTGAGATCAGGGCTCTGTCCCGTCGTTCCGAGTGGCGCTCTCGCTCCGCGCGGGCCACTTTTCTGGATCCGAGTGCTTCCTCATCGTTCTCGCTGGTCCTCCTCCTGCTCCCGCTCATTCCTCCTCAGTTCCTGCCGTCGTTCGTCACCTCAGCCAGTCGACCGGGGAGCCCGCCGCGGGCCGTTCCTCGGCGTCCACCAGAGTCTGGGCGCGCGCCGTCCCTCGTCCGGTGGTGGCTCGGGCCACTGGGAATGCAGTGGCGCTCCAGTCTCCTCCTCCTCCCCCTCCTCCTCCTCCTCCTCCTCCTCCCCCTCCTCCCCCTCCTCCCCCTCCTCCTCCTCCTCCTCCTCCTCCTCCTCCTCCTCCTCATTACAGAACGCCCCAATCGTTTTCCAAGTGGATTGCAGTGTCCTCGCTTTGGACCCCCGTCGGATTTCACCAAGGATTCAACAGGATCTTGATCGACGCCGAGCCCAATCGGCTTCCAAGTGGGTGTCAGCACGACCCCCAAATGGGATTCAAATATGATCCCATATTGGATCCCAACATGATTTGCATTCTCGATGTGATGTGATGTTTATCATCGCATGTTTGAGACATCGAGTCTAAGTGCAATGTGCAGTCGCGTGTCGATTGTTGCGGTCGTGCGGTCAAAACGCGACGTTCCGTTTTTTTGTTGTCGAGTTTGCCCCAGCTTGTTGATGATCGCGAAGCCGGGATTATCGTCGCAGCGGCGCGCATGTCGCAACGTTGACCACGTGGGTTCATGTTTGGGTGTTCGTATGTCATTTCGAAGTGAGTGGTCGGGTTTCGTAGTTCTTTCGTTCGTTGTTCAAGAAGAGTGTTTCAGGTGATTGTCGACGTTCGTCGTTCGTTTGTCAGGCGGGGTGGGTGCGTGTATGGATGCGTTGTTGTTGTTTCGATGTAAACGGGATTTTTGAGTTATATCATTCAAGAAGTCGTTTGTCGTTTGCCGTTCGGGGTAACGCCTCCCTTTTGATGAATGCCGTCTCTGCGCGCGCGGGAGCAATGCGGGCCTTGTCCATGTCCCCGAAGGAATCGACCGGACCCCCGTGGGCCGCACGAGCTTCGGGCGCCGCGCAAGCCTCGGCAACTCCGTGAACCCCACGAGTCCAAGAAAGGTATCCTGGGCCACAGGTGTGCCGCAATGCGCATGGGCCCAATGCGCCGCGCGAGCCCGGCGAGCCGCGCCTGCCCCATGGGCCCCTTGTACAGTCAGGGCCGCGTCGGGTTTCTGGTTTGCGAGCCCAGCGGACCATCCTCTTCCTCCTCGTCCTCCTCCTTCTCCTCGTCCTCTTCCTACCCCTCCTCCTCCTCCTCCTCCTCCTCCTTCCCGCCTCCTCCTCCTCCTCCTCCTCCTTCTCCTCCTCCTCCTCCGTCTCCTCCTCCCGTAGCCATTTTGGCTCAAGTCTCACGGAGTTTACCTCCCGTGGGTCCCGACTCCAGAGGCTCGAGGGCGAGGTGGAAGGGCAGCCCCTTCCATCAGGCCTGGCTGCCTCGCCCCAGGCTTTCAGCACGACGCTGTGCCAGCGCACGGCGGCTTTCCATCGCCCGAGGGGCTATCTCGCACTGCCCGTTCTCATCGGCTCATTGTTTGTGATAGAAGTGGCGCGATGGCTCGCAGCAAGTATCTTGTGTGCCCATGGCATGGCTGCAGCGGCTGGGCCTGGGCCGATCGTGGTGACTCACTGCGCCAAGTGTGACGCGAAGCTCTCACACAAGAAGATGGGGCTCAACGACCCGCTCCCTGCAGGCGGTGGGCCATCCTCATCAACAACACGGGCAGTCTCCTGGGCACCGCCAGAAGATCGCAGCGACGGAGGACAGCAAGGACGAGGCCACGGGCGTTGGCGCCGTGGGAAGTCTCGGGGTCCGCCAGACACAGTGGCAGCTGACGGTCGTGGCGAACGTGACGGGGACAAGCCAAAACCAGCCGAAGCAGATCGTGCAGAGTCTGTTCCCAGCCCCGTCGAGCTGGCCCAGGCCCAGGTCACTTTCTGGAAGCAGTGGAAGGGAGACAGTTCCAAGGAGTACAAGGATGCGGTCGAGGCTCTCAAGCAGGCGAAGCAGCTCCTCTTACAAGAGAAGACACCTGATCAGCAAGCCCAGAGCCTCACGGACCAGCTCAACCAACAGAAGCGTCGTCTGCAGCAGACAAAGAACACCGTCAACCAGCTCTCGCAGCAGCTGGCCTCCGTCGCGGAGAAGCAGCAGAAGGCGTTGGACGAGTACCGGCAGATCAGCGTGGAGGTGCAGCGGCTGCAGGCGCAGCTGCAGGTGGTGCAGCAGGCAGCCGCCCAGAAGGCATCCCAGGACGTGCCGATGGCGGAGGCCATCAAATCACTCATCGCAGGTCGTCTCAGCAAGCCGAAGGAATCGATACCACCTGAACTTGACAAGCATCTGGAGGCTGTCGTCGAAGCCCTGTCGCAGGTCGAGAAGGAACAGCACGCCGCCAAAGCAGTGCAAGAGGACAAGAAGGAGCCTGCCAACGGGGAGGACAAGCCGAATGAGAACGACCTCCAGCAGCCGAAGGAGGAGCAGTCCCAGGCCGAGGCAGCGCAGCCCCCAGCGGGCAGCCCACCTGCTCCCGTGGGAGAGCCGCCCAGTGCGGCAGGTGCCGAGGCCCCTGGTGCAGCGGCTTCTTCTGAGGATGCACAGATGGCGGAGGCGCGCAAGAGGGCCTTGGACCAGCTGCAGGAGGCTAACAAGTCGCTGGCGGCAGCGGGGCTCTCCAGCGAGGACGCCGCCAAGAGGCTCAAGGGCGCGGCCGAGAAGGCTGCCACCGAGACTACGGAGACGGCTGTGCCGAAGCAGCATTCCTAACCAGTACAAGCTGACGACCATCAACGGCAGCTGCTGGCCGCAGGTGAAGACCTTCATCAAGTCTGAGCTGGGCCAGCAGTCTCACATCGTTTGCGCGCAGAAGTGCAAGCTGTGCTCCGAGCATGTCATCGCACAGGCTTGTCAGTGGTGCCAACGTGAAGGTTGGCAAGCTACTTTTCAGGCAGGCGCATACAGCTCCACGGAAACCCCCTCGGCTGGAATTTGTGGTCTGGTCAGAAGCGGTTTCGATTTTGGAGTTCAGAACTTGGTTTTACCTTCGAGGGCTCAGGATCTTGTTCCTCAGGGTCGTCTCGTGGGAGTTCGAGTGGAGTTGCCTGGGCTTGGAGTCGCGGGCATACTCTCAGTTTTTATGCAGGTCAGCGCTGGCTTGAATGAGACCAATTTAGGTATCTTAGCGGCAGCGGCAGTATTGCAGAATGAACATCAGATTCCCATACTTATAACAGGAGACGATAACAGGAACCTTAACAAGCTCAGACATCATGATTATGCGCAGCGTGCTGGTATGTGTATTAGTGCTTCGTCTACACCCACTTATCGTGCGAAGAACCCGCAGTCGCAACTGGACTATTTTGTGCATACCAAGTGTTTGGAGCATGTCGTGTCGGAACCACATGTACATATCAATTATCCGCTGTCGCCGCGCCGCCCTGTCAGCAACAACATTCAGGCAGACGCTGGTTTCACCGTCCCAGTCTTGTGTAAGCCGCAGCGCCTGCCGACCAAGCCAGTATTTGGCCCCAAGTTGCATCGTCAATCGCAGCGTGGAACCACCCAGTCTGAGAGAAAAGCAGCGAGTGCTGGATCAGGTTTATCATTTTTCTGGCCAGGGATTTGGAGGTTACGATAGCGGAGATTACCGACACGGTGCTAAAACCAAGTTCTCGGCCAAGGGCCTGTCCTCCCAGGGTCAGGTGGATACAAGCTCAGCAACTTCTGAAGGAGCATCGTGGAGTGGAAATCGCATGCAGGACCTCTGCGCTGGATGCGCAATGTGGTACAGCAGTTTTTCTTCAAGCTTCAGAAGTTGGACGCTGCTGAGTTGCAGCTCGTAGCCGGCAGTCTGGAAGATCCCCCGCAAGAGTTCCAAGAGTCCGAGGCCCTACATGAGTGCCTTCTCAGCACCCATCAGAGCCATCAGGGCCTCCAGTTCCTCATCCTGGATATTCAAGCGGGGGTCCTGGATCCTGAGTTGGGTTTGGAAGCGTTGGGCGAGGTTTTGAATCACACCACTAAGCTGATTGATAAGGAGATCGCTCTGGAGAAGCAAGAGGCCTCTCGGGCCTGGCGGGAGTGGGTCCAGATAGGTACTCAAGGTAATGCTGGCTGGGCTCACAAGTGGACCAAGAACCTGGAGGCCTGGGCTCCCCAAGCTGTTCCCTGGAAAGGTTCCTGGGCTGGGCGCCCTTCGAAGGTTTTGGAGCATGAAGCTGTTCGGCTTAGCCAACTTTGGGACACCGCCGACGAGAAGCCCCAGTACGAAGTACCCCCGGGCCTTTTCGAGCCCCAGTTGCCCATGATAGAGCCCCAGCAGTTGATAGATGCAGCAAAGCAGTTCACCCACGCGACGGTCTCTACGTGGGGCAGCATTCACCCCGAGCATTCCCAGAGCCTGTCGCTTGACCAGGCCGACCTGGTCTGCCGCTTTTTGCACCTGGTCGAGTCCATAGGTGCGATGCCCAAGCAGTTGCAGGCAGTAGTTTCGGTGCTGATCCCCAAGCAAAGCAAATCCAATGTGGCTCAGGCTATAACGTAGTTCAGGGGGATCGGGATGATGCCAGGCTTGTATCGCATCTGGTCCAAGGTCCGCCAGGGCGAAGCGAAGAAATGGGAATCATAGCACCGACGCAGCTTTCTGGCCCATCAGGCGGGCAAGAGTATCACGGAAGTTGTTTTGTCGTCAGAGTCTGAAGGCAGAGAATGGAGCGTTTCGCCAAGAGACCCTGCATTTAGGCGCTGTGTTGTGGGACCTCAGCAACTACTATGAGTATATCAGCCACCACAAGCTGATAGAGAGGGCCCACGCCACAGGTTTCAGCAGCAAGATTCTTAAGGTCAGCTTAACCAAGTACAGCAGCCAGCGACTGGTCGCCACCAGGGACTTAGTGCAGATGGTCAACCATCCGACGAGAGGGATTGCAGCGGGTTGCGGCTGGGCTACCTTTTCTGGTTCAGGTCTATAGTTTGGGTCCCCTGGACAGCTGGTGCAAAAAGAACCCTAGGGGCACGGATTTGCAGAGGGTTTATTGACGACCTATTCCTGGGACAACAGCATCAAAATCAGGAGGCTCTGGTGCGACAGCTGCAACACTCGGCGGCCAGGCTGGCAGTAATCATCCAGGACGATTTAGAGTGCAAGCTCGCGCTGCACAAAGCTCAGGTTATTGCGCCGAACCCTCGGCTCCGACAGACAATCAGGAAAGCTCTTGGGAAGCATTCGGGCCCCGAGGACTCGCATGCGGCAACGAACCTAGGGGTAGATAGTTCTACAGGAGCGTCGAGGATTCGAGTTAGTAGCAGGCTGGCCAAGGCTACTTTGTACAAACGTTTTGTTCGACATCGAAATCGACGACATCGGATTCGCGCTATCAAGATAGCTGGAGGGGACACTCGGAAAGTTTGGAAGACAGGCCTCCAGCAGGCCATCACTTATGGCACGGAAGTTGCGGGAGTCGATCACGTCGAACTTCGAAAGTTTCATACTGAATACCTCAGAACAGCCGGCCCCAGATGCGCTACGCGAAGTAGGTCACTCAGTTTGGCAGTGCTTGGAGACCCATCGTGGCGTGCAGGTTTGGGACCAGTACTCACATGGGCGACGATGATATGGCGCGCTGCCACCAAGCCGTCACACCCGCGTGAACTTCTTGAGCTGAAGGGCCTGGCCGAACCTATTTTAGCATCCCCCCAAAGTAAGTGGGCAGCCGAAAGAGGCCCCTTTGGGGCCGCCTGCCTCTCCCTCAAGCGGATTGGTTGGAGTTTTGCGTCTGCTTTGGAATTGCAAGACGAGAGCGGGCTAACATACCCGCTCACGACTTGCACGCCGAAGATGATGGCCGGGAAAATGCAAGCAGCCTGGGATGGGCTCAACTTGCGCAAAGCTGCTCAGACACTAGGCTATCCCCAGGAGACCCTCGATGTTTCAATTGCCCGAGCCATGGTAGACGGTAAGAGTTTAACTAAGAAGGCCAGGTCCACGCTCGTCTGCTTTCTCGCACAGTGCATTTGGACGCGGACCCGTCTGCGCCAAGCAGGATATGAAGTTGAGGGGGCTTGCCAATGCGGAGCCCAGCAGGATACTTAAAGCATCGCTTGCTGCAGTGTAGCCTCTCAGCCCAGTTGCGCGAAGAAGTTGAGTTTACTGCAGACGAGGTGGATCAGATAAGTAACCTTTCAGACCAGGTCCTGGCCTTCGGTTTCCAGTTTTCACCTGAATTTGACTCGGGGGCTCCTGCTGGATTCGGCTACGAATATGCAGACTTTTGGAGTCGGGGCCCATCCCTCTCGCCACAAGAAGCTTTTTCTGATGAAATGTTCACGGATGGCTCCTGTTTTAAGCCAGGGGCCCAATGCTACAACCTGGCGGGATGGTCTATGGTGGCCATCGATGGGCACGGTGAAGTCTCGGCTTATATGATGGGGCGTGTGGGCAACCTCCTTCCTCCTACCTCCCCTGCTGCTGAGCACTGCGGTGTGCTTGCTGCTGCTCTGAATGCCTCCCCACACACCCAGATTTTTGTTGACTATAAAGGAGCAGTTGCTGTGCACCAAAAGCCGCAGTTTTCTCGGTCTGACTTTTACGGTGCCTTTAAGGTCCTGGCTAGGGCCAGCATGGCCCCCATCGGCCCCAGGCTCCACAACATCAACGCGCATGTGGATATCGAATCTTTGACCCCAGGCAGCGAGGAGTGGCGACGAGCTAAAGGGAACGACGCGGCTGATCGATATGCGAAGATAGCCGCTGCCAGGGGTCACCAGTTAAGTACGAATGAACTCGAGCAACAGATTGCTCAGGCGGCCCTTTTAAAGAAATGCCTCATATATGTTTCAGAAGCCCTTCAGATCTGGCCTGCGGTATCTCCGAAGGCTGGATCAAAAGGACTTGCCAAGCCAGAGAAAGTTTGAACCCGCCCGTGGGAGCGGCCGCAGCTCAGCCCGCCTGGGGACATGAGGTGCCTCCTCTTTCGAGTCCTCCTCCTCCTCCTCCCCCGTCGGTCCCTGGGGACGAGCTTGCAATGCCCAGGCGGGCACACCAGTGGCATCAATGGGGCAATGGGTGGTTGTGCGCTGTGTGTCGTCAGAGGTCGGCCTCGGACCATGCTTTGAAGCGCCGCGAAAAGGAACAGTGCCCTGGTTGTTGTGCCCACCACCATGAGCTGCTGGCCAACCCACGAGGCCATAAACCGATGTTTCTTGGATATCTCGATGATAGACCCTCGAGTATAATTATGTGCTGGAAGTGCGGCTCGTTTTCAGAAGGAACCCGTGGCCTCAGAGGTGAATGTTCCCCGCCTACAAATGGACGCTTGTTGCAACGACAACGAGCAGGGGAAGGACGGCACCCCAAAGGCACGGCGAACTCGCCCATTTTATTGAAGCCTCCGATCCCGCTGGCCCAGCTAGTGAGAGAATTGGAGGCGATGGGCTCTGCTGCATAACGTGGCACGAGCTCCAGAGACAATCGGGATTCATCCCAATATGAGCGCTGGTCCTCCGTCTCCTCCTCTTCCTCCTCCTCATCCTTCGTTTCCCGCTCCTCCTCCTCCTCCTCCTCCTCCTCCTCCTCCTCCTCCTCCTCCTCCTCCTCCTCTTCCTCCTATGCATACTCGTTGTCCTCCTCCTCCTCCTCCTCCTCATCCTTCACCCCCTCCTCCCCCTCCTCTCCTCGTCCTCCTCCTCCCCTTTCTCCTCCTCCTCTCTCCTCCTCCTCCTCCTCCTCCTCCTCCTCCTCCTCCTCCTCCTCCTCCTCCTCCTCCTCCTCCTCCTTTGACCCCCAGTGGGGGCAATCCGCACCACGAGACTCTCGTTCATCAGATTTTGGTGGCGCTGCCTCTCGCCATCACAACAATGGCGACAGTGATGCTGGCCATCGTGTGGCGGCCAGTCTCCCCCCCTCCGCTCTCCCCTTTTCTCCTCCTCCTCGTCCACCTCTACTTCCTCCTCTGGACGCCTCGGTGATTCTATCCGAAGCCCTACCGCACTTTTTGTCGGTCGGGCGGATTTCTCGACCAGCGTGCCCCCGTCCGCGCCTTTGCAAGCTGGCAGTCCTGCGGAGCCGTTGGCAGGGGCCCCATTGCCGCAGTCAGGAAGGCCTTCCTCTCTTTCGGTGCCTCGTTCCCTCTCCAGCGGCGCGTTGCTTCCTGACCAGGCGAGTCTGCCGCTCTTCTTCCCATTTTTTCTCTCACCGCCAGCCCTGGATATTCGTCTTTCAAAGTGAGCGTTCAGACGATCAATATTTCATCTTGGAGATCTGAAGAAGGAGGAGGTCTCATGAAGAGGCTGTCACACGTCACTGCGAACGTGCTTTTGATTCAGGAGCACCATCTTCTCGAGCCAGACATCGACGATGCCGTGGCGTGGGCTCGACAACACGGCTGGCCTGCTTTGCTTATACCCGCTTCTCGGGGAATCGGCCACGGGACCTCAGGAGGCGTCGGTATCATGGTGCGGTTTGGGCCTGGGTTGCATCACCCTGGGCTTCCTGGGTCCCACCTCATCGAACCGCATCGGGCAGTGGGAGGCATTATTAACGTCCCTGGCGGTGAACGTTTTTTTCGTGGCAAGCACATATCTGCGGGATTATGAAGGTCTTGCAGAAGCAACTGTTTCTTTTCTGGCGAAGGTTGGGGCCCTTGCGGAGGAGGTGTCCTTACCATCGATTCAGGGAGGCGATTATAATTGTAGACCTGAAGTGTTGGAATCTTCTGGCATGGTGTCTCGGCTTCGAGCTCAGATGATCGTTCCCAAAGGTATATTGGGAACTTGTGGGGCCAACATCCTGGACTTCTTCCTGGTGACCGGCGGCCTGGCCAAGGGAGTGCAGAGCATTTCCGCCATCACGACCTCGAACATCACCCCGCACCTTCGGTGCAGATGGACTTCTACGCCGGGCTCGGTCTTCTCCACGGGCTTGTTTTTCGGAAGCCCCCTCCGATCCCTGTAGATCCAGCCGTGGGACCTGCGCCAGATCTTATGATCGAACGATTGATGCCGCTGAGCGGCTGCAGCAGCAGTGCAAGGAAGGCCAGGTGCAGCCAGTGCAGGAGGCCTTGGATCTTCTCTACAAGCAATGGGCATGCCTCGCCGAGAAGGAGCTCTTGGGTACTAGGCACATCACCCTTCCCTGCCTCGGCGGTCGAGGTAAACCCCCCAGATGCATGGGGTTAACATCTTGATCCAGGACAAACAGGCCCCCATTCGTCAGCCTGATTTGTTTTCTATAACATGGCTGATTTCTAAGTTTCGGTTCCTCCTTCAGTTGTCGGCTGTTCAGGAAGACTCTGATCAGGTCCGCGAGTTGGTCCTCCTTATGCAGTCGCCGCCCGACTTCATCGCCAAGGGGATGGCAGCGCACGCGGACTGGCATGAACGTGTGAGGTCAATTGCTTCTTCCTTCCCGTTGGACACCGCCCAGGGGGAGGAGTTCTTGGAGCCTCTCGAGATTTATTTTAACGGGTTTGCCTCCAAGTCCAAGGCCGATGCCATCAAGGATTGGAAGATTTGGATTCTCGATTCGGTGGATAGGGGGGGCTCGCAGGGCTCATCAGCTGGTTCGTGGCCCTGACCACTGGGAGCCCACCACCACGCTCAGTTGTGAATGGTTTGTCGTGTCCGATCATTTGGCGCTCCTGGATACCGAGGCTCGGAAACTTGGCAAACTTTGGAAGGCGTCCGGGTCCCGTACTTCTGACCGTACTTTCGACTATATGGAGCTCCTCCCCGAACTCGAACATGATGTGCTCAGGGCTTCGAGTAGGCGTTACGCCACCCGTACGGCAACTACGATGGACGGGTTCCACATGAAACATGTATGCAGTCTGAGTGACGGGTGTTTGGTGGTGTTGGCCAAAATGATGAGCATCATGGAGTCTTGTGCACGTGGTTTGTTCCCGATCCAGATCAGCGTAGTTCTCATGGCGATGTTCTGATAATGCGTTGCTGATCGTGTGCACGAGATGTAAAGCATACACCAGCCACGGCCACCCTCGGAATCTGTCTGGGAAGTGTCATGGGGGTCCGCAGTCCAATGGAGCCGAAAGCGCTTGGTCTTCCATTTGCAAAGGGAAACATCCGAAAAGAACAGAGGTTACCGTTGAGCGTGGCCCCTGATCGGTCATTTGATGCTTTTGCTATTCTGTGCTTGTTCGTGTCACCCAGTGGAGGTTCGAGAGCCTCTCTTGCTGCGAGGTCCTCTGTATTTTTTTTGGCGGGGCCCCAAGATCCCTCGGTACAGGAGAGTGGCCTGGGCTACTCCGTGCGTTCACTGGCGGTTGATGTTAACAAAAAATCCTCCCCCTCCTCCTCTTGCTCCTCATATTATTATTATTATTATTCCTCCTCCTCCTCCTCCTCCGTCCCTTCCTCCTCCTCCTCCTCCCCCTCCTCCTCCTCCTCCTCCTCCTCCTCCTCCTCCCCTTTCTCCTCCTCCTTCCCGCCTCCTCCTCGGGCGCACAGCGCGGGTTGCTACCCCCCTTGCGTTCGTCCCCCCCCTCGCCGTTGACCCGCCGACGACGCGACGACACGATGCGAAGACGGGCGACGTCTTCTCCCCGTTTCCACTTTGGCCCCCCCTCCTTCTCTTCATCCGTCTTTGTGCTTCTTCTTGCTCCGCCTCCCCCCCCTTTCGTGTTCATCCCTCGTCCTCCTGTCTCCTCACCCGTTCCCCATCTGTCCTCTTACCTTTTTTTCTGCTGGCCCGTGCACTCTGAAGGATTTCGATACTCCGATCCCCCGTTCCTCAAATTTGTCTTCCTCATCCTCCTCCGCCTTCTCATCCTTTCCTCTCCTCCTCCTCCTCCTGCTCCTCCGCCTCCTCCCTTCTTTCCCCGTCATCATCACCACCATCACCATCATCACCATCATCACCAGCATCGTCACCGTCGACGTCACAATCACCACCATCCTGCCGATCCTCCTCTCGACCCCTTCCCCTTCCCTCCCCCCCGCCGCTCCCCCACTCCCAAGACCCCCGACGCCATGATTTTTCCACGACGCGACCCCCAGAGGTCCGGACCTCTTCGCCGCGACCGGTCTTTCCACCCCGAGCCCTTCTCTGACGGCCTCGCGAGGGCCGGCGAGGGCCCCCGGAGGCCGAGAACGTAGGAAGCCCTCCCGTCGTGATGTCTGTCATGACTCGAGGGGGTCTGGGAACGGACGCCTCCTCCTCCTCCTCCTCCTCCTCCTCCTCCTCCCCCTCCCCTCCTCCTCCTCCTCCTCCTCCTCCTTCTCCTCCTCCTCCTCCTCCCCCTCCCCCTCCTCCTCCTCCTCCTCCTCCTCCTCCTCCTCCTCCTCGTGATGTTTGTCATGACTCGAGGGGGTCTGGGTCCTCCCCCCCTTCTTGCACGCCCGGGGACCCGCCGCCCCCGCGGACCCGCCGCCGCGGACCCGCCGCCCCAGCACCACGGCCGACCTGTGCCGAGCGGCCTGCTGCGCGGACCCGAAGTGCGAGGCGCCGGCCCCGCCACCCGAGGGCGGCGAGGACGAGCACTGGGCGCCGACGTCGGCGGCGACGACGACGGCGACGGCGACGACGACGACGACGACGGCGGCGGCGGGCGGCGGCGGCCCATCCGCCCCCGCCGAGGGCGGTGGCGACAAGGGCCAGGGACGTCGCGCTTCGGGGGGGGGGCTGGCGGGGCTGGGTGGGCGCGCGCCCCGTTCGGGCTAGGACATAGGGACCCCGCGGGCGCCCTCGAGAGCACCCTTAGGGTTCCTGGCGGGCTCCCTCGAGGGCGTCCTCGAGGGCGAGGACGGGGAGGGCGTGGAGGGCGAGGGCGACGACGAGGCGCCGAAGCGGCGCAGAGGGAGCTTGTCGTCGTCGTGGTGGCGTTGGTGGTCGTCGTCGTCATCCGTGGTCGCCGTCGTTTTGTTGCCGCGGTGGAGCTGGAGGAGGAGTAAGATAGGAGGAGGAGGAGGAGGAGGAGGAGGAGGAGGAGAAGAAGGAGGAGGGGGAGAAGGAGGAGGAGGAGGAGGAGGAGGAGGAGAGGAGGGATAATGAAGGAGGAACAGGATGAGGAGGAGGAGGATGAGGATACTGATCTCAAGAACAAGAAGACGACGAAGGAGGAGGGAGAGGATGAAGAGGAGGAGGAGGAGGACCAATGCGAGCCTCAGACCCATCAGCGATGTTGGAATATTGTAAAGCCTCCCTTGAAGCTCCCGCTTCATTGGCCACTACGGGGGTTCATTTCCATAGGGAGAACTGCCTCGTTGGGGGACAACCGTTGGAAGATCCGGAAGGGTCCCAAAACACCATCCTCGGAACCCCAACACCACTGATCAACCTGACTCTTGCGTCTCGATAAACCTCATTGAAGCCCAGACACCATTCCTGGGACTTCAACACCGCGAACCAACGTAATTGTTTATCCCTCGCAATCCTGGTACGTTGACCATGGGACCCGTGAAGCTTCTGCAAGGCGAGAGCCACATGTTTTAAAGGAACCGCCCTCAACCCGTGATGCTCCTGCAACGTTTCAAAACAGATGCGCTCAGCGGTGAGGCGAAAGCCACATGTTGAAAACCAACGCTATTAACATGTGAATGTCTGGCAATGTTTTGAACGAATGTGCGCGGCGCTAATGCGAGAGCCACATGTTGAACACGACCCGCCTTCGATCCGTGGAAATCTTGTGCATGTTTAAAGCGCATGTGCGCGGCGCTGAGGCGAGAGCTGCATTTTTGAAGCGACACGCCCTCCATCGGTGAATCTGATGCCAGTCTGTCGAGCCTGAGGCGCATAAATGGTAAGGAACCTCAGGCGAAACGCCCGGCCCGCCCTTTCGACCGGCCTCGGGGTGCGACAGGGAGGAGTAGGAGATATCCAGAAGGAAAGTGGGGAAACGGAAACGAGGGGGGGGTCCACGCCCTTGGCACAAAGAGCGCCTGTCGTGGTCGTCCGTCGTCCTCGTGGCCGCCGTCGCGCGGAGCGGGAGGGAGCAAGGAAGAGGAGGAGGGGGGGGCGGGGTCCACGCCCTCGGTGCAGAGAACGCCCGAAGATGGGGAGGAGGGGGGATGCGGAGGATCAGAGCCCCGAATCATCAGGGGTAACTCGGGTCAGGGCTAACTCGGGTTCGTGCTTGGGGAATCCAAACCCGAGTTACGGATGCGGAGGAGCGGGGATGCGGAGGAGCGGGGGGGGGATGCGGAGGAGCGGGGACCGAGGAGGAGATCGGACAACGACGAGGGATCAGGAGCTGGGAGGAGGGAGGGGGGATGCGGAGGAGGGAGGGAGCTGGAACGCCTGAAGACGAGGAGGAGGGGGGGTGCGGAGGAGTGGGGACCGAGGAGGAGATAGGACAACGACGAGGGATCAGGAGCTGGGAGGAGGGAGGGGTGTGGCGGAAGGCAAGGCTCTGCGACTTATGACAGGCAAAAGCTAGACCCGTCACCTCTGAATTGGGTAGACATGTCGACCTCCACATTTTCAGGGCCCACATCTGATACATGCAAATGCGCAACGGCGACTAGCACAGCGAGCCATGCGTGGGAAATACGATTTCCCATGCGCCGCATTTTCAGTCACGCTGCCGGACAGTACGTAACACACAGTTCCCTGCGAACGCAAAACGCCTCCACACCAGTGCAGCATGGCAGCATGAAGTGTGTTGGAGCGTGAGCGAGTGTGAATTATAGCGGGTCTGCGAAGGAGTCGGTCTGAGAGTGGGTGAGTTTGTGTGTCTGGGCGATTCTGGACCGGAGTGACCCCTGCGTGAGTCAGGATACGTATGTGTGGATTGAATGGTGGTTGGGAAGGGGGAGGCGAGAGTGAGGCTGAGGCGGGGGCGAGCCACTGACAACAAGAACCCGTACCTGGGATGTGGCAAACATCACCCTTATCGGCTCCCCCATGTCGAGTGTGAGTAACTACGCATCAGTCCTAGCGGATTGCGACGTTTGACTCCGAGCGTGGTTGTTATACCCATGAGGACCCAGGCATGATTGGGTCTGAGTGTGAGTAGATGTGCGGGTTGGTGAATCTGCGTGTGGCTAAGGTGTGAGTGCGATTCCGTCTGAGTATGAGTGGTCTGAGTTTGAATGAGTGGGAGTGTTAGTGTGAGTGGGTCTGGGTGGACGTGATTGCGAACTCATTTGAGTATGAGGGAAAGTAGCGGGAGGGAGGAGGTGAGGTGAGGCGGCGGAGGAGACATTACTTTAGCAATATTCCCATACCTGGGATATGGTGAAATTAATATAGAAGGACCTACTCGCCCCCCCCCCTCATCCCGAGTCCGTCCCGCGAGCTCGTGCCCAGGCCTTGATGGTGATGTTGATGGTGGTGATGGTGATAATGGCGATCGTCATGGTGATTGTGATGTTGATGGTGACGACGATGGTGATCGTGATGGTGAAGGTACTTGTGATGATGATGCTGATGATGATGGTGATGATGATGAGGAAGATGACGACGATGATGGTGATGTTGGTGATGATCATGGTGCTGGTGATGGTGATGGTGATGCCGGTGACGGGCGTGGCGATGGTGGTGGTGGTGGTGGTGGTGATGGCGATGGTGTTGGCAACAATCATGATAATGATTGCAGTGGTGATGGTGCTGATGGTGAAGGTGATGATGATGATAATGATGATGGTGATGGGCATGATGCTTGCAGTGGTAGTGCTCTGAGTGAGAACGTTGACGGATATGCTGATGATGATGATATTGATGATCATGGTGGTGATGATGATGATGATGGTGATTATGGTGACGATGTCGATGCCGATAATGATATTGATGTTGGTGATGACGACGGTTCGGATGATAATGGTGTTGAATAGAATGGTGATCGTGATTATGATGATGGTGATGGTGCTGACGCTGGTGCTGGTGCCCGTGATGCTGCTGATGTTGATGATGATGGTGGCGGTGGTGACGATGAGGATCCTGATGGTGATGATGGTGATGAAGATCCCAATGATGATTTTGATTAGGAGGAAGATGGTGATGATGACGACGATGACGACGTTGACGATGATGACGATGGTGATGATGATGATGATGATGATGATGATGATGATGACGATGACCATGACGATGATGATGCTGATGACGATGATGACGATGTCAATGACGATGATGGTGCTGCTGATGAGGATGAGCATGGTGATGATGGTGATTATGAAGATGATGATGCTGATGATGATGAAGATGATGATGATGATGATGATGATGCTGATGCTGATGATGATGATGATGATGATGGTGATGATGATGATGATGATGACGATGACGATGACGATGATGATGGTGATGATGATGATAATGATGATGATGATGATGAGTAGTATGATGACGCTGCTGATGACGCTGATAATCATAATGTTGGTGGTGTTGATGATGATGATGAACATGATGAACATGATGATGATGATGATGATGATGATGATGATGATGATGATGATGATGATGATGATGATGATGACGATGATGATGATGATGATAATGATGCTGATGCTGATGCTGATGCTGATGCTGATGCTGATGATGATGATAATGATAATGATAATGGCGGGATGGAGGTCTACGGTTGGACGGGGGATGAGCGTGGGTCCGCACTCGAGGTCTGGCAGTGGGGCAACAAGCGCGAGAAGGCCTCCGAGTCGAGCCTCGGCGTCTGCAAGACAGGACCTCACCTGCTGCGGCGGTCTTGCCTTCGATCCCGGGACTCAGGCGTGAGGCCTTCGGCTGCTCTTCGCATGCCTTGGGCCTCCGCGATCGTCGCCACGGCTAGATTCGTACGGCTCGGCATCGCTTGGACGTGCGCCTTGTTTCTAGGCAAGGACCATCGAGAAGCATTTGAGGTCACCTTCCGAAATATACGCGCACGAAACCGAAAATTGTACGTATGGGTTGCCACCGAAGAATCGCCCAGGCGCGGGCATGATCCGCATTCGTCCAAGAGTCTCCCCGATGGCATGGACCACCGGCGCCCCTGGACGGGGAGTGGAGGAGGAGGAGGAGGAGGAGGAGGAGGAGGAGGAGGAG
>CAUYUJ010008198.1:5000-37500 GCA_963575745.1 Prorocentrum cordatum | reverse complement strand
GGGAGGTGGAGGGGCGAAGGAGGAGGGGAAGGGGCAGGGGGACCCCCTGTCCCTCGCCCCCTTCCCCTCGTAGATCAGGACGAGAGTCCCAGACCTCCTCTTCGCGCTGCATTTCACGAGTCGCATCGATCTGTGAGGGTTCTGGTGTCCGAAACTGGGCGAGAACGCCCGACGTGAAACAACTGCGACGCCTGGATCTGAAAGTCCCCCTCTGGGGAAACCAAAAGGTACCGATACCGCTACCCACGGAACCCCTCCCAAGGTGCGTCCTGACGAGGATTTCGAGGCGAAGCCAGCGGTGGCAACGAAGGCCTCCCAGCAGGCCCGAACAGGGGGAAAGCGATGCCGGGGGGTAGCGGTATGTAGAGGCCTCCTGGACAGGGTCCGAGCAGATGGGGCCGGACGATCGCGCCGCATCGCCACTGTATCGCCGATACATCGGCGATGCATCGCCGACGTCGCTGCGCAGCGGCGACGCCAGCGCGGCGAAAATTGTGATCCACCTCGAGGCGCATCGCCGATGCATTGGCGACGCGGCGCGGATCCTCCGACCCCATCTACTCTGGCCCCATCTGGGAGGCCGAGAGTTTGGGAACCTCTTCCACCTCTGATGCTCCTCCTCGCCCCGGGGTGCGTTCCGACCAGAACTTCGGAGCGACAGGCCAGCGGTGGCGACGAGGGCCTCCAGGGAGGCCCGCAGAGGAAGGAAAACGAGGCCCGGGCAGCGGCAATCCTGGGCACCTCCTCCTCCTCCTCCTCCTCCTCCTCCTCCTCCTCCTCCTCCTCCTCCTCCTCCTCCTCCTCCCCCCCCTGACTCCGGATCCGCCCTACTTTGGGCAATTTCGCAAGTTGGGCCTGCAATTTCCGCCACACTTTTCAAGCCTTGACGATGCCAACTTCCGCCCTACTGGACTTGACCAGAAGCCTCCAAAAGGTAAGGCAAAGCCATCCGCCTTGCTCCTTGGGGGCGGAGATCTCCGCCCCACTGTTTCGGCTTCTTAGAGATGTGGAGTTCCGACGCAATTTTCAGTTGGAAAAAAGCCAATAAGTAGGGCGGATTTGGAGTCAGGGCCCCCGAGGAGGAGGAGGAGGAGGAGGAGGAGGAGGAGGAGGAGGAGGCAAGGACGAGCAGGAGGAGGAGGAGGAGGAGGAGAGAGGTGGAGGAGGAGGAGGGATGAGGAGGAGGAGGAGGAGGATCGAGGCGGAATAGGAGGAGGAATAGGAGGAGGAGGAGGAGGAGGAGGAGGAGGAGGAGGCTCCCCGACGGCCGGGCGAGCCCCCCCTCGAGCGAGGGCGCGGCTCCCGTGCAGGCCCTCCGTCGAGATGCGCATCGGCTCGGCCAGCGGCGCCTGCCGCCGCGGGGGTGGGGGGGGAGCGCCCCGCCCGGCCAGGCGGCGGCGGGCAGCGGCGGCCAGGCGTCCCGGCGTCCCCGAGCAGTGCTTCTGCGCTGACTCCGAGGTTCCTAAGTCAGAGGCGTCGGGGGGGCGCCACACCCCGACGGCAGCCCCGCTGCGACCCCCGTCGCGGGCACGGCCACCGCGCGCCGGGGGCGCTCCGACCCCCGCCGCGGCGCGGCGAGGAGGCGAGGTTGACCCCCGTCGGGCCCCACGCTTGCCAAGAAAGCCAGAGCAGGGACGCTTGCCCTGAGATGCTGGTGCCTCGACTTTTTGGAGCCCGGCGTTTGCACCTTGTTTCGGGCCCCAGGGCCCTCACGAACCGGCGCGGCGCGAAAGACGATGCAGAAACATGGGGGTCCGGGGCTCTGGTCGTGATTCCTTGAGATGTTGCATTTGTTGTGCATCGTCGGATCTCCGGGTACCTCTTCAGAGATCCGACGCGCTGGCAAAAATTGGGGCGGCTGGCTTCGGGCCGTTTTCGGCCTCCGGGGGCCCTCGCCAGGCCTCGGGGGACCGTCAAAGGCCGACTCGGGATGAGAAGCGGGCCCTACAGCGAAATGGTCCAGACCTCGAGGGCCCGCGCATCGGGAAGATTGGAGCGGCCGGGTGTCTGGGGCTGTCCCAAACAACTGGGCCTGATATGTCGGTCTGGCGTCTGTGTTATTCGTCGCCGCCCGTCGTCGTGGGAATGCGGCGGCGGGCGAGCGTCCTTATAGATTGTTCGCGGTAGCGGCCGTTGCCGGCCCGGGCCGCCCCCAGCCCCCCAGTCGGGCGGAGGCGTGCCAGAGTGCCAAAAAATTGTCCGGCAAGGTTCTTTTGATCTTCCCAGGAAAGGACCCCACCCCCGCTCGACGAGCCCAGCTGTAGGCATCGCCTTTTCTTCCCAGGGCCACAATCCCTCGAAGGGGGGGGGCCGGTAACGTCACGACTCGGTATTGCGCCCGAACCGTCGTTGGTTCTGCCTGAAGATTCCCAGGCGGCGCCGGCAAGCAATGCAAGGTTACTGGCCGCCCGCCCCCCCCGACCCCGTCCGCTATCGCCTGGGAACGAAAAGCGCCCTTCCGGGCGGGGGGTGGCCAGGCCCATCGATTTGTTTGACAGAGGTCGGTTTTTGATTGTTCGGCGATGGCTTAAGTTACCTGGCGGAGAGGGCGGGGGGCGATGTGCGGGCCGATCACCGTCACACTCTTCGCTCTTCGGGCAGCCCCGCGCATGCCCGCGCGCACCAATACGGCGTACCTTCCAGTCGGGCGTGTCCCCCTGCAGGGGGATTTTTGATGAAAAATAAATAATACCACAAACATGTTCCAAAAATTGTCAAAAATACAGGAAAACGGTCCCCAGACTATTTGTTTACAATTTTTGAATATCCCCCTGTAGAGGGACAGGCTCGACTTCAGCGCACCTCCTTCGGACAGGCGCCACCGACAAAGTCAGGCCGACCAGGAGGAGGTGGGGGCGCGGGCGGGCCCGAGAACACGGGCTATCGCCGCCGGGACTCCCAGTTGTTGACGGAGTTTTGCTTTGTTCTCCCTCGCACCTTGAGCCAACATGGTTTCGGTCTGTCTCTCCGCCGACAGGACGCGCTGCCTGCTGCAACCAACTGCTACCCCACTTAGTGAGATTGATGACTGTGCTACGCTGCATCCTACTTCCTTCCCGGGGCCGAGGTTTAACCCGAACGCCCCTCGTTGGCCGCATCCTGTCTTCGCAAGACAGGCCACGCTCTAACCGCTACCGTTTTGAACTCAAACTTCGACGATCGCAGAAAAATGTTTTCAGTCGCGGTCGTCAACCAGCGCGGTGCTACCCGCTTCTGGCTCGACCGTTTCTCCGGCAACTTGTAATGCCTTTGGACGTCTACCAGTCAATCTGAAACGCATCAATCTTATAAGAGTCTTTAGCACCATGGCGCTAACGGCTCTCGCTCTGATGTCCGCCAAATTCTCGTCCTTGCTCGCCTCCTTGATCCGAGAGTCTTTGCGATTGGTATGATGCTGAAGCCAAACCAGGCCCGTGTCAAGATGAAGGACATTGCCCAAGCCTCCTCTTGATGCGGTGCCCTTGCCTGCCGTGCTGTCGGTGTGCAGGTCGATGGGCACGTGTCCTGTCAAGTCCCAGATCATCGATGTCATGGCAATCGCGATGGAACATCTACTTACCTGGGCAATTGACTCCGCCTCGCCAGAGCTCAAAGCAGGGGCCGTCAGGTCGCAAATTCCACTGGCAGACAATCCTTGGCGTGCAACGTGACCACACACGACACACTCCTACGATCCGGATCCTAAGCCTAGTCGCTGTCGGCGTACGCGTCGACCTTGCCCAGCTGGTCCAGCAAAAGAAAATACTAGATCCATCGGCCGCACTCGTGTAGGTACCTCAAGAATCTCTTCAACCGCGCCCAAGAACCAACTGTCGGCTTAGCCATGAGCCTCGCCAGCCAGTTTGCTCTGAATCCGTACACTGGAACGTCTGCAACCAGATAAGCGAGCCTCATTGCTGCGGATCGGATCGCTGTCGCCTGCCCTCGGCCGAAGGGTTCCTCGTCGCGCATGTCCTCCAAACGTTTTCCGGCTGGCGTCGTCACGGGCTTCCACTGGGCGTCGAAACCAACCAGGCCACGAAATAGGCAAGCAGGTCAACATGAAAGACCATCCGGAACGCATCGCTCAAGTCCACTAGCCTGGTCAAGATGGCAACGTGTCTGTCGTCTGCCGCGCCCCAGCCGAGCTTCGAATGTCTCTCGAGGATCATCACGCTCAGGAAGCCCTCCACGAGCCAGTCGCAGCACTCATCAGGCCCTTCGAAAACTACATCGACTCCGTGGCGCCACCTGGCGCTGTCCTCGGCAGCGCAATACTACAGACAAGGCGTTGACAGTCGCACCTCGTACTCGCGCCTGACAATCGCCTCGTTTAAGAACTCGCCCCAAGCGTTTGCTGCATCCCGCGTCCCGCACAGCGCGCGCCACAATCTACCCAAACCGCCTGTTTGAGCGCCTTCCTCTGGCAGCCGGATGTGCGATTCCTGGCGGCACTTCGGATGAACATGTGCTCGAGAAGCGTCCAAAACTGAGATCTCACGCTCTCTGGAGTTTCTGCTTGGCCCCCTTCTGTTCGACTGGAACCAGGACAACAAATTCTTCAACGACTGAAATGATGGAGTCGCAGCTAGTTTCATTCATCGCCAGCGACTTCCACTTAAACTTTCGCCAAAAGAGTCGAACGTCTGGTGCGCTCACGTCCCCCATGCTGGTTACGGTGGGCCTTGTCGAAATAAGCTCCTTGGTCTGGGTCATCGCCTCCGGCACCTTCTCGTATACAGGGAAAGCACGAAAGAACTCGATGTTCTTGACGTTGGCTTCTCCAACGCCCTTGGGTTCAACCGTTCGCACGTCAGCTCATCGAAGAAACGCTCGAGCCCATCTTCGTCCAACTCCTGGGTGTCGTGTCCGGTCATGCCCGGCTCCAGGGCGCTGATGCTGACCGCGCCGTCCTGTTGCAGCTGCCTGCGCAGCCCTTGCAACACAGCCGCCTCTATGGCCAGTTTCTTCTCCACGGTTGGACTCATGGTCCGCCTGCTGCCGATGGCACTCTCGCGCTCGTCGCCCTGGAGCTTCGTGGGCTCCTCGGCGACACATCTGGAAGCTGTCAACCCTCCCGCGGCACTTCTGGCCCTCGCATGCTGGACGCTTTCGCGCCTCAGCAGATGGCTGCCACTCCCTTCCCCTTCCTCGTGCGACGCGCGCGCCGAGCGGTCGTGGCGCCGCGCGACGGCGCCCGACGCCCCCTGAGGCGGTGGCCGGCCCAGGCGAGCGCACCCAATCGGGGGGCAGGGGGGGGCCCCGCCACACACGACCCGCACAGGGGAGCGCAGGGCTGCGCCTGCGGTGGGCAGCCGCCGCCGCAGGCGCCACTGGGCCCCAGGCAGCGCGGCGCGCCCCTGCAGCGGCAAGCCCTCCTCCTGCTCTTCCTCCTGCTCTCCCCCCCCTGCTCAGGACCGCGGGCGGCCGCGTCCGGGCGCTTGCGTGGAGGCGGTGGCCCTCGCCCTGCACCTGCTCGTGGTAATCATATGCTGCGGGTGCGTCGGCACTGCGCATGCCCAACCAGCAGCCCTAGGCGGGCACTGCCCCGAAGGCCTTGCCGCCCGCCCCGCGCACGCCTGGTGCTCCAGGTTCCCACCCTCGCCATCGGTCGGACGTGCGTCCCCCGCGCGTGCTTCGATGTCGCGCGTGCTTGGTGTTCGCACGAGGACCTCAGATGCCCCTCGATGCTCCCCGCCGAGAAACATGCACACGTCCGAGCGACGCCAACAGCTCGTAGTCAGATCTGGTGCCACCCGGGTGCGCTCCCCACTGCGACGCCTCGTCGTTAGTGAGCCTCTCCCTGCACACTTCCGACTCGCTCACGCCGACGCCGTCCTTGACAGGCTGCCGGAGCGCCTCCCGCAGCCGCGGCCCGATATAGCCGCTCCGCTATAGGTGCATCGGCTCGCCCACGACCTCCGCGACCTCGCGCCGCGCCCTCTTGACACCCCGCTCGTGCGGACGACCCGCCCTTGGCATCCCCAACTCGCACCTCGCCTCTCCGCAGCGCGGTACTGCCCGCTTCAAGCCCCGAGGGGGTACCCGAGGCTGGCCGGGACTGCTCGCCGGCACGGGTGCGGATCCAACCGCTTCCGGCGAATCCAGCCGGCGCCGGAGAGTCTGCCGGCGCGGTGCTGCCCGCTTCCGACGCGCACCTCGATGGACGCCCTCCCCTGAGGTCCTGGCGCTGCAGTGTGTTCGCCCTCGGCGCTTTCGCTCGATCTGGGGCCCGGGGGGGGCCATTCTCCGACGACGTGGCGTCTCCGCCCGGCGAGGTGCTTCCTCGACCTCTCGGCCGTCGGGGGCCCTTTCTCTCGCGCCCTGGGGGCCATCAAGAGCGTGGATCGGGGGCCACCCTCGGGGAAGCGGCCGCGGACTTTCTGGGGCCGCGGCTTTGAGCAATCAGATCGGCAGATGTCTCAAGGCCAAGGAGGGAGGAGGGACCCTCTCCTGCAGGGCGGAAAAACTCGACCTGGAATGGGCGACGCGTCGCCGACAGATCGGCGGCAAGCCCCCCGGACAGCGAAACAGCCCGCTGCTGCGGGGCGGGGGGGTGGCCCAGGGCCCCAGTGGGCGGCGAATGGGCGATCGGGGGCCGATTTCCCACAGACATCCTACGATACATCTTGTCAATCCGCGGCCCCAGCGCTTCGGCTCCTCCCCCCTAGGGACAGTTTTCCGCCCCGGATCCAAATTTGACGGCCCCGGGGCCCGTGCACCCGGAGCCGAAAACGACAACGACAACGATAGCAAAGCAACAACAACAGCAGCAACATCAACATCAACAACAACAACAACAACAACAACAACAACAACAACAACAACAACAACAACACCAACAATTACTAGCAGGTGGGGACACACCGTTCTCACCAGTGCCAGGGTTTTCATAGGAGGCGGGCAATACCCCCACTAACAACAACAACAACAACAACAACAACAACAACAACAATCACTTTACCCGAACGCGTGGTGTTCTCCCCAGTGCCAGGGTTTTCATACGACACCAGGCAATACCCCCACTTCGTGGGGGGGCATTACAAGCTCTACCAAATATCCAAACGACTCTTCGCGACCACCCAAACCCAGCTTCCCGCCCTATGACGTTGGGACACTTCACTTCGTGGCGTGCGGACGACCGTGGCTACTACACTGGCGTGGGGTACACACCCACAGAACCCAATGGTTTTTTGGAGATTTCGGCGTGCGCGCGCGAAGAAAAAACGAATGTGTCCCGCATGGTATTATTTGACAGGGATGATGGCCCTGGCAGGTGCGCAACCGTTGTCGCAGAAGTTCGAAAAAGTTGCTCGCAAAAGCCCGTTTGACAGAAATGTTTAAAAAGTGTTGGGTTTCCTACGAATCCGCAAGAGCGCGCGGGATGAGATTTTGACATTTTTTTTGTTGAAAAACCATTGGTTTTTTGATGTTTTTATGTTGAAATCGCTCCGAACACTAAGCTTTTGGAAGGATTTCGTCTTGCGCGCGCGAATGTCCACTTTACCTTATTTTTTGCAAGGGATTCTTGAAATTTGATTATATTAGAACAAGAAATTTCATTTTATAGTGTTTTTTGCAAGGGAAAGCGGATTACAACAAAACAACCGGATCTTGATCACCTCGAATTACCTGAGGCTTCCTCACGAAAATGATGAAAACGTGGCTGCGGCCTAGGCGCGGCGGGGGGGGCGCGCACCAGGGGGCCCAACAATAATTATTCTTTAGAATTAATAATGTTCAACAACAACAACAGCAACAACAGCAACAACAGCAACAACAGCAACAATAACAACACAACAATAATAGCAAGATTCATGATAATACTGATGACTTTAAGAGTGTTCGCTCTTGTCTGCTCGCGTGCCGTTCAACACGAATATCCCGAACACTCGATGCCTGGCCTCTTCGTCTTCGGCCGTGCCCCCTTGGATGTAAATCTTTCTTACCTGCAACGTGTACTTCGCGCAGCCCCCGAGGCAGGGGAAGAAGGACGGATGGAAGGAAGGACAAGGGGGAGGGAGGAGGATGGAGCACGGGCTAGGAGCAAAAAGCACGCGGCAAAACCAGACGGGCAGATCGGGCGGGTAGACTTTACCAGGCGGGTCGGGAAGGAGGGCCCAGCCGGCCAGGTCGAGCAGGCGGGCTGCTCAAGCGTGCTTCCTGCACGAATCGCGAGGAAGTCTCGAGCGACAGCTCGATTCCCAAATCAATCGTGAGGAAATGCACAACGAGAACGTGGCTCCTGGATGCCGAGGGCGCGGAGTCTGAATAAGTTGCGAGGAAGTCCCACGCGAGAGCGCGATACCTGAATACATTGTGAGGAAGTCTCGCGCGAGAGCGCTGGGATAAATTGTGAGGAAATATCAGGCGGGAACCGTTGCTGTTGTAGTTCGGGGGGCAACAACACAGTTTGACCCGATCTATTTTCCCTGATAGAAAAACAGGGTGCGAGCCCTGGGGGAAGCACTTCTACTGAAAAACATAATGGTCACTGGAAGGGGGATCAACAATAATTCATCAACAACAACAACAACAGCAGCAACAATTACAACAACAACTGCAACAACAACAACAGCAACAACAACAACAACAACCATTTTAAGGCTGTACGCTCTTACTTGCCCGCGAGTCATTCAACACGTATACCCTACACCCTCGATACCCGCCCTCTTCGTCTTCGATCACACCCCTTTCGGGGGGATTATTTCTCTTTGCTGGGGCCGGCGGGCTTAGACGTACGGGCAAACCGGAACGGGCGGACAATCCTTCGGGGGCGTACATCTCTCTGCCCGCCATTGGAATTGGCGCGGGCCCTGCAAGAGGAGGAGGGGAAGAACGAGGGAGAGTGGGAGGAAGGGGAGGGGGAAGGACGAAGGAAGAGGGAAGATACCACGTTGTGAAGGCGTCCTTGGCGCGTGCGTGGTTCCTGAGCGCCGAAACGCAATTCCAGAATAATTTGTGAGGACGTCGCACGCGAGAGCGCAGTCCTGAGTACATTGTGAGGAAATCTCAAGCGGAAGCGGGGGCCCTGACTAAGTTGCAAGGAAGTCTCAAGCGGGAGCGCCGTTCCTGAGCGAATTGCACGGAAGTCTCAGGCGGGAGCGGGGGTCCTCACTAAATTGCGAGGATGTCTCAGGCGGGAGCGCCGTTCCTGAGTCAATTGCGTGGAAATGTCAAGCAGGAGCGGGGGTCCTGAGTAAAAATCGAGGAAGTCTCAGGCGGGAGCCGTTGTTGTTGTAGCCCGGGGGGCAGGGGCACAGTTTGAGCAGGAAGACTTTCCTTCAGAAAAAACAAGGTGCGAGCCCCGGGGGTGGCACTTCAATCGAAAAAAAACAATGTGCACCGGTGGGGGGGATCAACAATAATTATTCTTCAAGAATGAGAGTTCAACAACAACAACAACAACAACAACAACAACAACAACAACAACAACAACAACAACTACAACTACAACTACAACTACAACTACAACTACAACTACAACAACAATCACTACCATACTGTTCGCTTTTTTCCGCTCGCGTGCCACGCAACACGTATATCCCCAACCCTCGATACCTGGCCTCTTCGTCTTCGACCGTACCCCCTCGAATGCACAGCTTCCTTACCTGCAGCGTGTGTGCTCGTGCAGCCCCTACGGCAGGGGAGCAGAGACCGGATGGAAGGCAGGGGCAAGGAGGGGGAGGAAAATGGAGCACGAGAGAGACTAGCAGGAGGGGGGCTAGGATTAGGTCGGGCTTGTCCTCCTACAGGAAAACCGTGGACGAAAAATCAAACATACCCAAAACGTGTGCAAGGCATGTCCAAGAATATCAAAGCCATAGTCCCCAGACTATGTTTGACTATTTTTGAATAGTCCCCCTGTAGAGGGACAGGCTCGACTTAAGGCTAGGAGCAGAAAGCACGTGGCAGACCCAGACGGGCACATCGGGCGGGCAGATCCCATCGGGCGGGTCGGGGCGGCGGGCCCCGGCAACCAGGTCGAACAGGCGGGTTGCTGGAGCGTGCGTCCTGCATGAATCGTGGGGAAGTCCCGAACGCCAGCGCGATTCCGAAGTAAATCGTTAGGGATTCCGCAACGAGCATGATTCCTCGGTGTCGAGGGCGCGGCGTCTGAATCAATTGCGGGGAAGTCCCACGCGGGAGCGCGATTCCTGCATAAATTGTGCGGGGTCCCGCGCGAAAGCGCGATTTCACATATACGTGGTGTGGAAATCGAAAGGAACGGGGAGGAGGGAAAGGGAGGGCGAGGAAAAACTGGAAATGAAGGAATGGATGGGGGGCAAGGACCATGCGAAAGAGAAGACCGCAGGAGGACGGGGGAGGGGGGGAGGGGATAACGAGGCGGAGGGAAGGGGGAAGGGGGGGGGGGGAAAGAGGATGGAGGAAGGGAGGAAAGGCGAAGAAGGAAAGAGGGAACGATGGAGGCACAGGGAGGGGCTAGAATGCCGCAGCGCACAGCCGTCTCGAACACCAGCGTTCCTGGCGAGGAGGCGGCGCGCTGGGCGCCACCGCAGGTGCCGCAGGGGTCAAAACACGGCCAAACCGAAGATGCTGCGCCCGAGCCGGGGCGGCAGGGGCCCGCCCGCCTTGTTCAGGCAAGCGGGGGCCGTGGCGCGTGCCTCCGGTCTGCCCTGCATTTTGACGTGGTGTACGCTGCGGCCCTGCAGCGGTCGTAGCGTATACCATGGTTTTGGCGCGGTGTGCGCTGCGGCCCCGATCGGGTTTTCTGGATGAGCGGGGCGGCCCGCGTTCCTGCCGGCGCCCCCCTCTGGGGTCCCGGGGGGGGCCTCCCAGGCGGAGGGGCTGGGGGCCTCCGGAAGGCCCGGAAAAGCCGGCGCGACCTGCGCTGCCATCAGCAGCACCCTACCCCGCAGGTGGTCCGAGGAGGAGGAGAAAGTGGAGGAGGAGGAGGAGGAGGAGGAGAAGGAGGAGGAAGGAGGATGAGGGATGGAGGGAGGGAGGAGGAGGAGGAGGAGGAGGAGGAGGAGAGGAGAGAGAGGAGGAGGAGGGAGGAGGAAGAGGAGGAGGAGGAGGAGGAGGATGAAGAGGAGGAGGAGGAGGAAGAGGAGGAGGAGGGAACGAGGGGGGGCGAGAGCAGGAAGGCTCAGACGGGGAAGGGCAGCGGGGGCGGAGGACGGCGGAGGGAGAGGCAGGAGGAGAAGGAGAAGGGGGGAAAAGGGAGGAGCGGGGATGGGCAGGAAGAGGGAAGAGGGGAGGGGAGGGGGGGAAGGGGGGGGGAAAGGGAGGAGCAGGGTGGAGGAGGAGAAGGAGGAGGCGGAGGACAGGGAGGAGGGAAGGAGGAGGACGAGGAGAAGGGAGGAGGGGCGAGGACGGGGAAATGGGCACACCTGTCGGCGCAAGCAGACGGGGATGGGGGCGCTCACGAAGTGGGTGGGCGGCTAAGGAAGGATGAAGGAAGGAGAAACAAAAGGACGGAAAAAGGGTGGAAACAAAAGGGATGAGGGGGGAGGCAGGAGGGAGGAAGGAGGCAAAGGGGGAAGGAAGGAGAAGGAACCATCAGAGAAAAGGCAGGAGGATGAGAAAGGAGGAGGAAGGAGGAGCGAGGTGGAAGGAGGATGGCTGCAGCGGAAACGAAGATGGACAGACTAGGAAGGAGGGAGGATGCATGAAGAGGGACTAGAAAGGAATGGATAATTGATAGGTGGATAGGACACGCGGGCGGGCGAAAGAGCCCCAGCGATGGCAACGACACCCAAGGCTTGCGCCGCGCGCTCAGCGGCGCGCAATCGCCGCGGCCTGCAAACAGAAGCGACGAAAGCGGAACGCGCCCACGTGCCGCCAAGAAAAACGCGAAACCCATGACAACTAACCGGCAACGCATCCACCTGCTGGCGCGCGCAGGCTTCCGTAACCGACGCAGGAGCGCCCGCGCAGGCGACGGCGCCCCCTCAGCCCACCCGCGCAGGAGGACGACAGCCGCCGCGCGCCAGGGACGACGCCGAGGAAGCAACGCAGAACTTAGAACCAAACCGAGGACGACTCTGACAGCCACGCGCCAGGCCACCGCCATGCCCGACCCAAATCTAACGCACACTTCAAGACGCGCGCGCGGGCCAGGTCCGACCCGGCACCTTTTCGAAACCGCGCGATGCGTCGACAACGCGCGAACGGCAGGCTCGAACATCGGACCGCCTGCACGCCTGAACCCACAACAGTGGAGCAACGAACGCGCCAGCCCAACACCAAACTAACTCACCCTGTGCCCCGCGCGACAAGAAGCCGGCAAGTTTGGCGACGCAGCAGCCCCCATTCCGCGCTACGACACCGCCCAGACAAATGGCGACCTGACAGAACAACCGGACCACGTCTACAACGAAGTGGCCCGCACCAGCACGTCAAAGCCATGACAAACTACGACTGCCCAGCACGTCGCCATCATGCCGTCGTCGGCCAGGAAGCACCACGCGAAGGACAGCGAGGCAAGCTCGCAAACATCCAGCACGGCGTGCCGTAAATGGGGTGGTGTCGTGCGTTTCTTGGTACCGTCAAAAAAAAAATATCAGGAGGAGGAGGAGGACGAGGAGGAGGAGGAGGAGGAGGAGGAGGAGGGAGGAGGAGGAGGAGGAGCAGGAGGAGCAGGAGGAAGGAGGAGGAGGAGGAGCAGGAGGAGCAGGAGGAAGGAGGGAGGGAGGAGGAGGAGGAGGAGGAGGCAGAGGCGGGGTCGAGGCTTCTGGGGCCTGCTCTTCATCCCGGATATTTTGGGACGATCCCCGAGACGGAATTTCCGCTTACTTTTTTCGCATCGTTTGGGGCGCACGTCCGACACACTTCTGGATCGGAGAATCAACCAAAGTACGGCGAATCAAGAGTCAGGGGAGCGCCGCTGGGCAGCGCAGCGGTGCTGAGATCCGACGTGCCAACGCCAAGCATGCATCATAATCGCCACCGCATGGGCTTTGCAAACCAAGTCGCGGGCGGGTGGGTGCGATGTTTGTAAGAGCATGGGATGTGTCAACTCGTGTGTAAAAACCAAGTGGCACCATATATTGCACCACACGTCATAAACCACATAGCTTACATCGCATAGCGTACACATCCACAATGAAATAGCACGTCGCTTGGGTCCCAAGCCGACAAGCATTGTTTATCTTAAAACTGCAAACTTATCCCTCATTGCATGGATGGTGCGCGGCTCCTTTTCAAAACGGGGCTTCCGCTGAACACGCCGTGAAAGTGTGTCACCCCAGTTTGTCGCAGCCCTTCGATTCAAGGATCCAAAGAAATTCCTTTTTTTCGACCACGGCTCTCACTGGAATGCGTGCTTTTTTTTCCAACGGGGCGCATCTGTTGTGCAGAAGAAGGCGTGTAAGACTTCGTCAGATGGATACTTGGGACTGAGCGGCGCATCTCAGCATCGGTGATGCCTCTTTGGTCTACTCTGGTCATCCTCCTCTGCTCTGCTCCTCCTTGCTCTTCCCAAGCCCTCGCCCCACCTTCTCCTCGTCCACATCGTTGTCCTTCTGCTTGTCCCCGCCTTCGTCCTCCTCCCTCTCTTGCTCCCCCTCCTCTACATCCTCCCCCTCCTCCTCCTCCTCCTCCTCCTCCTCCTCCTCCTCTTCCTCCTCCTCCTCCTCCTCCTCCTCCTCCCTTTCCTCCTCCTCCTCCTCCTCCTCCTCCTCGACATCCTCCCCCTCCTCCTCCTCCTCCTGCAGCCCCGCCCGGCGGGCGCAGCCGTGTTCAACCAGTCGGCGGGCAGCTGCGGCCAGGGCACGTGCGGGTCGGGCGCCTGCAGCGGGGGGAGGCGGAAGGGGGGGCGGAGGCGGAGGGGAAGGCGGGCCCCCCTTGAAGCGCCACTGGCTTGACGCAGCCACGAAGAGCCCTGCTCGGCCCACAGTCTTCCCGTGATTCTGCTCGCGCCGTCCCGTCGCTTCTTCCATGCCGGCGCGAGTCGAGATCGATCCGCGTGTCGGAGGCGCGGTAAGGCAGAATTAATGAGCCGATCCCTTCACCCTCCCTCCTTCCCTCCTCCTCCTTCCGATCTTCCCCCTTTTCCTCCTCATTCCTCACAGCGAACTCCCCCTCCTCCTCCTCCTCCTCCTCCTCCTCCTCCTCCTCCGCTTCCATTATTTTTCCTTCTGAATTACTCCCCCCTGTCGCACCCGGAGACAAATAGGAAGGGCAGGCTGGGCGCTTCGCCTGAGACTTCCTTACCATAGATGAATATCAAGCTGGAAAGGTGGCAGCAGTTTCACAGATGGAAGGCGGGTCACTTCCAAAATACGACTCTCGCCTGAGCGGCACGCGCATTCGTTTCAACAATTTGCAAAAGCTTAACGGATTGAAGGTGGGGCGTTTGCAAAATGTGGCTCTCGCATTAGCGCCGCACACAGTCGTTGTTGAAAGTTACAAGAACTTCGCGGATTGAGGGCGGACGGTTTTAAAACTGTGGCTCTCGCCTTGGCGCCGCGCAAATTCGCTTGCAACATGTGCAGGAGCTTCACGGATTGCAGACGGGTCGTTTTCAAAATGTGGCTCTCGCTCTAGCGCCGCGCACACTCGCAGTTACAGTTCGCAAGAGTTTCATGGATTGAAACGATTCGTTTCCATAATGTAGCTCTCGCCTTGGCGCCGCGGGCGCCCGTTTCAAACATGTGTAACAGCTAGCTTCACGGATTGAGGGCAGCTCCTTTTCAAACTGTGGTCCTCGAGTTAGCGCAGCGCACATTCGCTTCAACATATGTTGAGACTGTCACAGATTGATGGGGGGTCGTTTTCAAAATGTGGCTCTCGCATTAGCGCCGCACGCATTTGTTCGAAAACTTCGCGAGGGTTTCACTGCTTCGAATGGTTAACGTACCAGAAAATGCAATTTGGAGCGATTCGGGACTGTCAGGGCGCAACACTTGCGTTGGTTCGCGGTGTTGAAATCGTCGGAATGGTGTCCTGGCGCGATTCAGGATCGTCAAGACTCAAGGGTCTGGTTGACTTGTGGCGTTAAAGTCCTGAGAATGGTGCTCTTGCGGGCTTCAGGATTTTCACACGGATGTCGGCCAACGGGGCACTTCCCTCAGCGGAAGTGAACCCTTATAGTGGCCTATGAAGAGGCAGCTTCGAGGGAGGGAGTATTCCAGCATCGTTGATGGGTCTTGGGTGTACTCTAGTCCGCCTCCTCCTCCTCGCCCTCCTCTTCTTCCTCATCTTCCTCCTCCTGCCAATCCATTTCCTTATAAATAACCTTTGCCTGTTGCACCCCGAGGCCATTTAAAATAGCGGGCCGGGCGTTTCGCCTGAGACTCCCTTAACACTGATGACCCTGAAGCTTAAAACGTGGTCTCAATTTCACAAATGGGAGGCGGGTGGTTTTCAACATGTGGCTCTCGCCTTAGCGCCGCGAGCACTCGTCTTAAACAATTGCAAGAGCTTCGCGGATTGAGGGCGGGTCGTTTCCAAAATGGGGTTCTCGCTGAAGAGCCGCGCACATTCGTTTGAAACAAATGCAAGAGCTTCACGGATTGAGGGCGGTTCGTTTTCAAAATGTGGCTCACGCCTTAGCGCCGCGCACACTCGTCTTAAATATTTACAGAAGTATGCAAAAGAGCTTCACGGATTGAGGGCAGCTCCTTTTCAAACTGTGGTCCTCGAGTTAGCGCAGCGCACATTCGCTTCAACATATGTTGAGACTGTCACAGATTGAGGGGGGGTCGTTTTCAAAATGTGGCTCTCGCATTAGCGCCGCACGCATTTGTTCGAAAACTTCGCGAGGGTTTCACTGCTTCGAATGGTTAACGTACCAGAAAATGCAGTTTGGAGCGATTCGGGACTGTCAGGGCGCAACACTTGCGTTGGTTCGCGGTGTTGAAATCGTCGGAATGGTGTCCTGGCGCGATTCAGGATCGTCAAGACTCAAGGGTCTGGTTGACTTGTGGCGTTAAAGTCCTGAGAATGGTGCTCTTGCGGGCTTCAGGATTTTCACACGGATGTCGGCCAACGGGGCACTTCCCTCAGCGGAAGTGAACCCTTGCAGTGGCCTATGAAGAGGGAGCTTCGAGGGAGGGAGTATTCCAGCATCGTTGATGGGTCTTGGGTGTACTCTAGTCCGCCTCCTCCTCCTCGCCCTCCTCTTCTTCCTCATCTTCCTCCTCCTGCCAATCCATTTCCTTATAAATAACCTTTGCCTGTTGCACCCCGAGGCCATTTAAAATAGCGGGCCGGGCGTTTCGCCTGAGACTCCCTTAACACTGATGACCCTGAAGCTTAAAACTTGGTCTCAGTTTCACAAATGGGAGGCGGGTGGTTTTCAACATGTGGCTCTCGCCTTAGCGCCGCGAGCACTCGTCTTAAACAATTGCAAGAGCTTCGCGGATTGAGGGCGGGTCGTTTCCAAAATGCGGCTCTCGCTGAAGAGCCGCGCACATTCGTTTGGAACAAATGCAAGAGCTTCACGGATTGAGGGCGGCTCGTTTTCAAAATGTGGCTCACGCCTTAGCGCCGCGCACACTCGTCTTAAATATTTACAGAAGTATGCAAAAGAGCTTCACGGATTGAGGGCGGTTCCTTTTCAAAATGTGGCTCTCGCCTGAGCGCCGTTCACATTCCTTTTAAAACCTTACAAGAGCGTTGCTGATTCTCATGGCTGACGTCCCAGAAACGGTGCTTGGGAACCACTCAGGATTGCCAGGGCGCGACACTTACGCTGATTCCCAGTGTTGGAGTCGCAGAAGTGTTCTGGCACGATTCAAGGTCGTCAAGACGCAAAAGTCAAGTTCATTCGTGGCGTTGAAATCCCGAGAATGCTGCTTTGGCACGCTTCAGGCGGTTGTCTCCCCACGGGGCAGTTCTCTCAGTGGAGATGAACTCTTGTAAGGACCCATGAAGAAGGAACTTGGAGGGAGGGCTTGTTGCAATAGCGCCGATCCGTCTTGGGTTTGAACTGGCCCTCCTCCTCCTCCTCCTTCCCCTGCTCCTGCTCCTGCTCCTGCTCCTGCTGCTCCTCCTCCTGCCCGTTCCCCTCCTCCCCTCCTCCTCCTCCTCCTCCTCCTCCTCCTCCTCCTCCTCCTACTCCTCCCTCCTCCTCCCTCCTCCCCCGGGCCCCCCCTCTTGTGGCGAGCTGCCCGGTCCTGGCCACCCCCTCGGGGGGGCCGAGGCCCGGGGAGCGCGGCGGCCGCACGTGCCTGGGCCCCTCGTGGCCGCCACGCAGCGCCGCGGCACTCCAGAGCTTGAGGGTCTGCAGTGCATGGGAGGCCTGGAGGTTGACACCAGCACCTAACAGGGCATATGTCGACCCCTATCCCAGACATCGTGGGGTTTTCGCATGAAGCAGAAATTTGAGCCCCAACCCTGGGATATACGATTGGGGGGCGTTCATCCTCGATAGTGGTGCGTCCGAATAGCCTCCTTGGGGTGTATCCCAGGGTTTCCCTCTTTTTCTGAGCGGTCATACTTTTCCGGCGAAGCTCGGGGATTGGGGGAGAAAAGTCACCTGCGAGCACCAGGTACAGTCAAAGAAAGGATTGAGGAAACTATCAGTGAAGCAAGCTGGGCCAGCGTTCCAGACGTTTCTCGAGGAAGCGCCGGGCCCGCTTCTGGAGCCAGGAGCAGACAGTCGGATCCTTCACCGGCGCGAACCCGGAAGCGGAGGCTACCAATCCCCTTAAGAAACTGAGCCAGCTTTCCGGCAAGTTGGTTAAGAAACGCTGGGCCAGCTTTTCGGGGGGAGGTGTCTTAACCATAAGCGGGACCGCGGAGGTTGACACCAACACCAAGTATCGGCGGCGTGCCTCCACCGAGGGAAGGTGCTCCCGATCTCGGTGATGGTGGTCATATTTTTGGCGTCCTGGGTGGCCGAAAAATTACGGACAACACCGAATTCGAGGGTCACCTTCCACTGGCTGAGGTATGCCCGTGTGTTGGTGCTGGTGTTGGTGTGGTGGAGGGTCAGACCCTCAAAATATGGAAGGGAGGAGGGGAAGAAGGATTCGGATGCGGAGGAGGAATCGGAGAGGGGGCCACGGATGGTGATCGCGATGATGTTCCTTCGATTTACTCGTGCTTTCGCTACCTTTTAATCCTGCTCGTGATTGCATCCTAAGTGCCGTATGCTCTTGTGCTAAGCGCCGGATAGCGCGGTGAGACCTTGTCTGCGATGCATGCCCGATGCGGCCATGCGCCTCCCGCCTCCCCCCCCGCCGTGCGCACGGCGGCAGTGCCCGGAGCGCACTGGGGGGGGAGGGGCGTTACGTTATAGCGGGGGGGGGAGGGGGGACCGGGCGCTATAATGCTCATTATGCCCCAAGCAATCAAGAAACACGCTCCCAGAGGTCTGGACCCGTTCCTGGGGACCGGTTTTTCATCCCTTGAGTCGTTCAGTGACGGATCGGGGTCCGAGCTAGGGCACCAAGAACCAAACGTCGCCCAAAACCTCTCTTCCTGATGTGTTCACGACGTGAGGTCTCGAATGGAAGTCAGGGAGCAATGGCACATCCGGCACAGCCCTCTCCTCCGGCGGCCCTCCGCGGGACCAGCGCGCGCTGGCCCACGAGTCTCACCAGCTCTCTGGGCGTGAGTGGTTTAGCGAATGTCCTCTTCCATCCTCCCCCTTCCCCTCCCCCTTCCCCTCCCTCTCCTCCTCCTCTTCTTCCTCCTCCTCCTCCTCCTCCTCCTCCTCCTTCCCCTCCCTCTCCTCCTCCTCCTCTTCCCCTCCCTCTCCGCCTCCTCCTCCTCCTCCTCCTCCTCCTCCTCCTCCTCCTCTCCTCCCCTCCTCCTTCCCTCCCTCTCCTCCTCCTCCTCCTCCTCCTCCTCCTCCTCCTCCTCCTCCTCTCCCTCCCTCTCCTCCTCCTCCTCCTCCTCCTCCTCCTCCTCCTCCTCCTCCGATGCCTCGTCCATCGGGGCGAGGGCCCCCCCGGCTCTCTATCTGCCGCTGCGCCAGGGCGCGGCGCATCACGCAGGGTTTACCCTGTCGGCCCACAGGAGTTTCAGCGCACAGCGCATCGTAAACCAGGGTAGGGGCGTTTTTTTATGCCCTTGACCCAGAGGGCTGGACCCCTGCCTCAGGGACCCGTTTCTCCTCCTGCGTGGGCTCTTGACGGCCCCGAGGCAGGGCGAGAGGGCCCCCCCGAAGCCGCAGATGGCGAAACCCCTCCCGTCGTGATCTTGGTCGCAACGCGAGGGGGCCTGGGCTGCGCGAAGCGCCTACTGGCCATCGCTCGGACGTCCATCTCCTGTGTTTTTTTTCGGTTCCGTGCGCGGCTTTTTCGCGAGATAATCGAAGATGCTCCTCGATCGTCCCCGCCGAAGGAAAGAGGCAAACGCCCGAGCGATGCCAAGCCCAGGAGTTCCGAGCGGCCCGACGCTCCAGACGACCGCGCAGGGGCCGCGGGCGCGGCGAGGGGAGCGCTGCCGGCTGCCGCCGGCAGGCGCCAGGGGGCGCCTCGGCCGCGCTGCCGCGCAGGTCGGCGGCGTGCCCGCACGAGCCACGCGGCTGGCTCCGGGAGCCGCGGAGATGCAAACAGACTGGCGCCTCGGCCAGGGGAGGGAAGGGGGGAGGGGAGGAGGGGAAGGGAGGGGAAAGGAGGGGAGGGGGCAGGGGAGGAGGGAAGGGGAGGGAGGAGGGGAGGAGGAAAAAGGGGGGGGGGGGGGAACAAGGGGGAGGAGGAGGACGGGAAGGAGGGCCAGAGGGGGAGCTCCATCCCCCTCCTCAGCCCGCTCAGCCTGGCGCCGCTCCGCGCGCGCGCGGCTCCAAAATAATGACGCCCCGCTTCTTGTACGTCCTCGCTGTTCCAAGACACTGCGCCCAAGAGCCCTAAAAAAGACGCTTCGTGTGGGGCCTGAAACCAAACATAGCGGTAAACCCGCGCACCTAGAATTCTACACGTGAGACGGTGTATGTTTTGTGTAAACTATTTGGTGCAATTCGCCCTGTCGAACTTGAATTTGTCAACTCCACTGCTCGCGCAATCATCCCACCCACCCATCCGCAACTTGTTTTGCATAAACCCATGCGGCGTCGATTGCGCTGAATGCTTGGTGTTGGCTGGTGCATCTATGCGGCCGCGGCAGCCCGCGCATGCTCGCGCGCGCAGCAGCCAGCTAGTTTGGCGCAACCGACGAAGGCCGCGGCGGCGCCGACCGCTGGGCAATTCCCAACGGGCACTTCAGTACGAGTCGGCGACTTGGGCGGGAGCGGGATCATGGCAACGTCGCCAACGGCATACACGAGGATAATAATACCGATGCTGGTGATGATGGTGGCAACGACGACGGCAAGGCCAATGACGGCGCCGATGCTGATCACGCCGACGACGATGACGGCGTCATTGGTCGGTGATGAAGGTTTTGGAAGGAGTTCGACATGCGCGCGCGGTCGACGCGCGAGTGGCCCGCATGGAATTGTTTGACATGGATCGTGCCCATGCAGCACCTGCGCAACGGCGTTCTAATGATTTCGACACTCGGCGCTAGAAGCCCGTTTGGCAGAATCGAATGGACATGTTGGGGGGGGGAAAAAAAAAAAAAAAAAAAAAAAAAAAAAAAAAAAAAAAAAAAAAAAAAACGCGGATGGTTTGCTTGATAATTTACAGAAGCGCGAGCGCAAGACTTCTTTCGAAAAGCGGCGTTGCAAAATCATGTGTTTTTGTAATGTGTTCTCGGGGCACTCGATTCTGAATTCCTGACGAACCTAAGGTTTTTGAAGATTTTCTGCGTGCGCCGTGCGCGCACGGCGATGCGCGCGCGCGTGCATTCCGTCTCATCTGTTGCAAGGGATTCGTGCGACAGCACGCGCGCAGGCGCGTTCGAATAATTTCGACTTGCGCACGCGAGAGGCCCAGTCGGTGGCATGCTTTAAAACAAAGAAATAAACAACTCATGGTTTCCTTAAGAACTCGCAAGAGTGTGGGCGCACGCTTTTGTTGAACATGTGGGTTGCGAAACCATGTGCTTGTTATATGTTTTGGGCGCAGTCGATCTTGGAATCCTTGCGAAAACAATGATGATTGAAGGATTCCGGCATGCGCGCGCGAGGACGCGCGCGTGAGCACTTGGTTCTGCTTTTTGCAAGGGATTCTTGAAAACTGATGGTTGTTGATAAACGAGTGCGCGCTTTTTTGGCCGAGGATGAGGGTGGGAATCGATATGGGCCTGTCTGGGATGGTACGAACTCATATTCAGGATGGACGAAAAGGGCAGGCCCATATGTACATTACAATACGAAAACGGGGGCCGTTAATTCCGGGGGGTGGATCCGAATACTTTTGCCGAGCGGAGAATCTATGCTTTGTGCAATATATGAAAGGTAATCGATGTTTTGCGCAATCTGTGTGACACAGCCTATGTTGTGCAATCTATGTGTTGTGCAATCTAGGTGATGTGCCATGTTCTGTGCAGCATCTGTTGTGCAATTTGTGGGGGGCAATAAATGTGGCAGCCCATGTGCTGCAATATGTGCGTTGTGCAACCTAGGAGGTGCAATCTATGTTTTGCGCAATACATGGTGATGCAATCTATGTGGTGCAATATGATGGGTGCGGCGACGGGGTGGCGACGGCGGCAACTTAGCCGCCAGAGCAGCAGACGGACCCAGACGACGGGCGGCGACAAGGCGGCGACGGGGCGGAGACCGGGTGCCGAGGGCGGCCACACAGCCGCCAGACTGGCAGAAAAAAACCCAGACGACGGGCGGCGACGAGGCGGCGACGAGGCGGTGACGTGCGACGACGGCGGCCACATAGCCGCCAGAGCAACCGACAGACCTAGTTCTTTAGAAGAGAAGTCAAGAGCCCTGATAAGCGCAAGCACTGTTGGGGGGGAAAGGGATGGAAGAGGAGGGGGAGAAGGAGCACGCCACAAAAATATGTCCGCAAACACCCGAGGAGGGGGAGGAGGGGCACCCACGAAAATATGCCCACGATGTGTAGCATCGTTGGCTCTTGAAGCCGATTCATACACCGCCACCCCCACCAAAAAGCGCAGTCCACTGGAGGGTGCCCGTGCAGATTCTACAGGCAGGGACACAGGCAGGCACACAGGCAGGCAGGCAGGCAGGAGGAGGACACAGGCAGGAGGAGGCGCGAGGAGGAGGAGGAGGAGGAGGAGGACGACAACGAGGACGAGTAGGAGGAGGAGGAGGAGGAGGAGGAGGAGGCGCGAAGCAGGAGAACCCCCCCCCCCACCCCACCGCCGCGGCGGCCTCGCCGAGGCACCCCCAGCGCGCGGCGCGGAGGCCGGCGGCGCCCGTGGGCGTCCAGCGCCCCATCGCGAACGCCGAGGAGATGGCCTCCGCCCGCGGCCGCCACGACGGCAGCGGCGAGGACGACGACGGCGACGACGACGACGACGACGACGACGACGACGACGACGACGACGGCGACGACGACGACGACGACACGGCGACGACGACGGCGACGGACGGCGACGGCGGCGGCGGCGGCGGCGGCGGCCTCCACAAGCGAGGCTGGCGGCCCGAGCCCTCGCCCTGCGCCCCGAGCTCGGGCGCCTCTGGTGCCCTCGCCGCGGCCTGCGGCCGCCGCCGCGCCGCCGCGGCGCCGTCCGCGCCGCCGCCGCCGCCCGCGGCCGCCGTGGCCGCCGCGCCGCCGCCGCGTCGTCGGTCGTCGTCGTCGTCGTCGTCGGTCGTCGTCGTCGTCGTCGTCGTCGTCGTCGTCGTCGTCGTCCGTCGTCGTCGTCGTCGTCGTCGTCGTCGTCGTCGTCGTCGTCGTCGTCGTCGTCGTCGTCGTCGTCCTCGTCTGCGCGGTCGTCATCATCATCGTCGTCGGCGGCGGCGGCCTCCGGGCCGCGCTGCAGGTCGGCGAGGGCCGACGCGACCTCCTCCGGCAGCTTCGCCAGCGAGCCTGGGCGCCGCCGCCGTCTTCGCCCCCCGCCGCCGCCGTCGTCCTCGCCCTCATCGCTTTCAACCTCGCCTTCGCCGCTGTCGTCCTCGTCCTCGCCGCCGCCGTCGTCCTCGCCCTCGCCGCCGCCGCCGCCGCCGCCGTCCTCGCCGCCGCCCGCGGCGGCAGCCGCCGCCGAGGCCGCGGCGGCGGTCTCGGTGGCCACCGCGGCTTCCGCGCGGAGGGCTCGGCTCGAAGGAAGCGGTCGAGGCCCTCCTTGGAGCTCGCGGGCGGGAGAACAGCAGAGCCCGACGACAGACGTCCGGGGGGGGGGGAGGTCGCGGCCAGAGGAGGCGGAGGGGGGAGGGCTCGAGGGCTCGAGGGCTCGGGAATTCGGGGGTCAAGAGTCTGGGGCTCGAGGGCTGCGTGTCGAGGGAACGAGGATCGAGAGTACGAGGATGGAAGGCCGACGGTGCAGCGACCGAAGATCGAGGGTGCAACAACCTTCCCGTCCCCATCCCCCCTGCTCCTCCCCCATCCTCCGTCCTCCAGGATGGGATCGTCTGTTGAGGGGTTGGACAAGGGAACGTCGTCGTCGTCGTCGTTCGAAGGCATCGTCGTTCGAACGCAGCGCCGTCGTCGTCCAAGGCTTCGTCGCCAGGGTCGGCCAAAGAACCGCCAGGGAAGAACAGCGGGCTGCGGAGGGCGCTCTGCTTCTGCGCCGCCTTCGCCGAGAAGTGCGCGTAGTTGTCCTCTCGTCGGCGCGCGCGGACAGTGGCCTGCCCCCTGCCCCCTCCGATGCTCGAGGCTCGGACGGCGTGCGCGGGCGTCCCGACACCTCCGCATGGGCCCATGCTTGAGCGAGGCGGCCTCTCCTACACTTATGTCGGGCGTGTCCCCCTACAGGAGGATTTTCGACGAAGAATAAAAAATGCCCCCAAAACACCCAAAAGGTCAAAAATAGTCCCCAGACTATTTTTGGACTACTTTTTGACTATTTTGGGGTATCTTCTATTTTTCGTCGAAAATCCCCCTGTATGGGGGACAGGTCCGATATAATCCTACACCCCCGTAGACAAGTAATGCAGTTCTCGCAGGTCGTGCCAAAGCGTCGCCGGGGGATTTCCTGGGAGGGGTCTTGAAGGGTCCGTTTCTGGCTGTCCTGGGGCCCGAAAGCGACCCCCCCCTCGGAGGCCAAGAACGGCGAAAAGCCAAAGGCGACGAAAACAAACAAATCGACGATTCAAGTTGCACAACTGGTCCAGGGCAGTGCGCGCGGGGACAGCATTCGACCACAACCACATCGAGGCGTACCATGGATATTGTCGGAACACTGAAACCACCTTCGTGCTGGTTGTGGTCGATATGGCGCCCCAGGGCGGCCAAATCGACCACAGCCGCAGCCGAAGTGCTCACGTCGAGGTCGGCAGGTTCTCGCCCGAGGTGCCCTCCTGAAAGATCGTCCCAGCTGGGGCTGTGGTCGCTTGCTGTGCCTGGGGTATGTCAGCTCATGGATCCAGGAAGGAAAAACCACCCGGACCGGACAATTGGCGTTTACCAAACGGCCCTGGGCGTTTACTAAACGCCCTGCCCTGTTGGATTCCTTCCCTCCTTGGGTGCGGTTACTGGATGGCTTCGCTTGTCGGGGTGGTTCTCAGGCGTTGGGAGAACTGGGTTCAGTGGAACCTGGTTTAGTGATCTGTACCTGGGACGCCCCCCCGCCCCATTTTCACTAACCGGAACTGCCGTCACCCGAAAAACACCAGTTACGGCAAACCTGGTTTAGTGATTCTGGCCAGTTGAGGGGCCCCAGGGCCCTACCACTAACCGGGTCCCCTTACCCGGGGTCCTGGCCACACCCGAGGTTCTTCTGGGGGTGGATTTTCTCCTCTCGAATGGAGCCGAAGCGACCTGGCCCCCCCCCCCCACCCACCCCTCGGCCCAACGGGCGGGCTCTCCGCCGCCAGCCGGCCGCTGCGCGCTCTTGCGCGGCCGTGCCGGCTGCAAGCCCCCCCGAGGAGAGGCTCCTCCTCCTCCTCCTCCTCCTCCTCCTCCTCCTCTTCCACCTCTTCCTCCTCTTCCTCCTCCTCCTCCTCCTCCTCGTCCTCGTCCTCGTCCTCGTCCTCGTCCTCCACTCCACCTCCTCCTCCTCCTCCTCCTCCTCCTCCTCCGCCTCCTCCTGGGTGGCTCGTCGAGCTTCCCCAAGGGAGGGGCGGCGGGGCAGGGCGAGGGGAGGGCGGCGGCGTGGGGCGGGGGGCGCGTGAGGAAAGGCCGAGGATGGCTCGCTGCGCTTCCCTGGGTGGCTCGTCGAGCTTCCCTCAGTCGGGGGCGCGCCAACACGGATCAGCGATCCATGGATCTGGCGCGCGGTCGCTAAATCCATGGGTTGGGGGAGGTGCCCTCCCCAAAACGCGGCCGGTGCCGCCTCGTTCGGCGGCGGAAATCCGCGATTTCCCGTGGAAACGGGACCCGTCGCTAATCCACGCCCCCTTGATCCATGTCTGCGGTCGCCTGACTAAGTGAGAGGCGGCGGAAGGGGACGGAGGGGGTCGCCTGACTAAGTGAGAAACATCGGATGGGGGTCGCGCGGGAGGGGGCGGAGGGGGGGGCGAGCGGGGGGGCGAGCGGGGGGACGGGGGGACGGAGAGGGGGGGAGGCGCGAGAGGGAAGGGGGAAAAGGGGCACGCAAAAAGGGACTGAGGGGGTAGCGGGGCCCTAACTTCGGATGCGCCGTACTTTAGCCGACCTTCTGGCTTAATCTTTGCTGCGTCGGAAATGCACCCGAAAAGATGGGAAAAAAGAGGGCAAACGTTTCTGAACAAGCAAGGCGGATGTTTCCGCAAAAATACGGCGGAAACAAGCGCAGCAAAGCAGGGCGGATATCGACGTCAAAAGAGCGTGAAAGATAGGTTCGCAACGATGCCAATGCTCGGGCGTGCATTATCCGTGCATGTGTCGGCTTCCTTGCTTTATTGTTTCGCAATATGATCCACAATGCTCCTCGATTGTCCTTTCCGGAAAAAAAAGAGGCACACGTCCGAGAGACGGTCTGGCGGAGACAGGAGAGCGGGCAGAGGGGGGCGAGTGATAGACAAAATCCCGCTCCTCTGATTCTCGCGTTTTGTGAACACCCCCCGCGCCCCCGGTTTGAGATTGGCGGGCTGCGCCGCGATGTGTCGACGTGTCGACGACACGTCGACTGGCCGAGATCCTGCGCCCCGCCGGCGACGCCAACCAAGACTAATCGGGGGCAGCTCAGCACGGGGGAAGCGGGTCCTGAGGGAAATGGGTCCCTGGGATCTTCCCCTGGACCAAATCTTAGTGGCTTAGGCTTAGGACCAGACGGACCAGACGGACCTTTCCCCTTCCCCTGGACCAGACGGACGCAAGGCTTAGTGGTGGTGGTGGTGGGACCTTCCCCTCGACCAAGTCTTCATCCTGAGCCGTTCTCTCACGGTCCCGGGGCCCCCGTGGAGGGCCCCGAGCGCCCGTGAACGGCGAAACGCCTCAGGGCCCGTTTCCCTCGGGACCCCTCTGTCCCCCATGTCGAACATCGGGGGCGGGGCGGCGCGTTGCAGCCCGCGCCGGCTTCCTGGTCGCGCGGGTGGTGCGGCCTTTTGGTTCAGCCACAGCGGCGCACGGGCCCCTCGGCGGGAGGGCGCGCGCTCTCCGACGCCGGCAGCGGGAGTGGTGGGTGGGCGTGCGCGGCGGTCCTGGTACCCCTGCACGGATGCCGCGTGCACTCGCAGGGGCTTGCCCTTCGCCTCCATCCTGTCGTCCAGGTACACGTAGTCGAACTCCTTCTCTCCTCCTCCTCCTCCTCCTCCTCCTCCTCCTCCTCCTCCTCCTGCTCCTCCTCCTCCTCCTCCTCGTCCTCCTCCTCCTCCTCCTCCTCCTCCTCCTCCTCCTCCTCCTCCTCCTCCTCCGCCTCCCACTCCTCCTCCTCCTCCTCCTCCTCCTCCTCCACCTCCTCCTCCTCCTCCTCCTGCTCCTCCGCCTCCTCCTCCTCCTCTCTCCTCCTTCCTCTCCCTCTCTCCTCCTCCTCCTCCTCCTCCTCCTCCTCCTCCACCTCCTCCTCCTCTCACTCCTCCGCCTCCGCCTCCTCCACTCCTCCTCCTCCGCCTCCTCCTCCTCCTCCTCCTCCTCCCTCCTCCTCCTCCTCCTCCTCCTCCCCGTCCTTCTCACTCCGCCTTCCGCATCCACTTACAGCTGTCTTGATCCTCCTCCTCCTCCTCCTCCTCCTCCTCCTCCTCCTCCTCCTCCTCCGCTTCCTCGACCTCTTCTTCCTCCTGCCCAGAGGGCGCGGAGGTGTGTCGGAGCAGGGCGATGTGTGCGACACCGGCAGCTCAAAGTCGGTCCCTGGACGCCTCCCGGGGTCCGAGCGCACCGGTTTTCCGAGCTGCGTCCAGCCATGGCGACGAGGGGGCCCCACATCGAGCCGCACCGCCGATGCATCGGCGATGCGGCGCAACCCTGCGACCCCGCCTGCTCCGACCCAGTCTGGGAGGCCCAGGTTTTCGGAGCCGGGCGAGGCGAGACAACGGCAGCTCAGGATCGGTCCGTGGATCCCTCCCAGGGTCCAGACAGCTACGAGGGCCCCTCGGCCCGAAGGCCAACTGCCGTCGTCTCAACGACCACAGCCTGCAGGCCCCCATCAAGCGCCGCGCGGCCGTAACGTCTGATCGTGCAGCGCCCGAGCGGTCCGCACGGCTATCGTGGTGACCTGGTGCGGGGACTGCCTGGGAAGGCGGTTCGTCCGCAGCCACAAGCCTGACCAGCACCACCCCCGAAGATCCGCTTCAACTTGCGGGCCTCCACCATCAAGGGGCCCGCCAGCTGCGACCCGCCGGGTCTGCCGAGGAGGGCACTGGGAGTGCTGGCGTCGACCCGTTCGCAGAGAGACCTTGAGACAGCGCGTCGTTATTCGACTTCCCCGCCATGGGAATCGAGCTCAAATAATGTAGTAGATTCCAATTCTTGTTCGCGGTTGTCAAACATCTGGCCATTGACAAACTCGGCGTGAAACTCCTTCTTCAAGCGAGAACCAACTGGGCGTCCCTTCGCCCTCGATCTGGGCACCCCGAGCCCCCGGAACGCCCTCGACGAGGCGCAGCCGCCGAGAAGCATCCCGAGGCTGGAAAACGCCTGAGCTCCGGCGAAAACTCCAGAAAACGTTCGGGATCGCAAGAAATTCGCCGACCCTGTCGGCGTGTGTGAGGGACTTGTCCGTTCAACTCGTCATCTCCGTCATTCGTTGGTCGTCGTCTCTGTCGTCCCCTTTCCCTGCCTCCCCCCTCTCTGTCATTCGTTGGTCGTACTTGAGTCGACGGGCAGCCCCAGGGACCTCCTCAGCGCGCCAGCCAAAGCGAAATTGACCAACGTCGTAATTGAGCCGAAGGGACGCCCCTTCCCTTCGATCCCTCCCCCGCCGGGGGGGGTGGGGGTGTCAGGGGGGGTCCTGGGGGGGGGGGAGGGGGGTCAAACGCCTCACCCCCCCGGGGAGTCCCGGAGCCCAAAAAAAGCCCCAAGACGGGCCAAGAGTGCCCCAAGAGGCCCCAAAGACAGTCCAAGAGAACCCCGAATCGCCGAACGATCTGTCCAAGACGCCTTGACGGCCTCCAGACGGCCCAAGAGGCCTGCAAAACGCCCCTAAGAGGCCTCCCGGAGCTTTCTCACGAGAGCCCCGAGAGGCAAAATTCATGGATTACCCATACGTTTTTGAAAGATGTTGGCGTTCTTGCCTCTTCCGCTTCCCGACGCGCCAAGACGGCCCAAGAGGTCCCCAAGATCGCCCCGAGACGGCCAAAGAGGCCCCCAAGAGGGTCCCCTAACGGCCGAAGAGGGCCCCAGGACGGCCCAAGACGCCTCAAAGCCGGCCCTCCTCCTCCTCCTGCTCCTCCTCCTCCTCCTCCTCCTCCTGCTCCTCCTCCTGCTCCTCCTCCTCCTCCTCCTCCTCCTCCTCCTCCTCCTCCTCCTCCCCCACCCTGTGCTCCCCCCTCCTCCTGCTCTCCTCTGCCTCCTTGTCCTCCTCTTGCGTCTCTTCCACATCCTTCCCCCCCCTCCTCCTCTCTCATCCACCTCCTCCACCCTGCCCCCCCCTCGTTTTCATCTTCGTCGCTCTCAGGGTCGGCGGCAACGGCCGCAAGGCCTTCGCAATCGAAGGAATGCGCCACCATGGCTTCGGATTGGCAGTATTTTCTGGTCGATGTTCCTACTTGCAATGTGTCGGACATACACCCCAAACAATGCGAAACAGTATGGTGGATATATCGGCCCCAGTGGACATTTCCGCTGTACAATAAGCAGGGCGAATAGTTCCGCAAAGATATGGCAGAACCAGCGACGGCAAGACAGCGCGGAAATCAGCAGCGCAGGAGCCTGAAGAAGAAGGGCGGGAGTTCCCGCCCTCGCATTTCGACATCGCCCACGGTACGGCGGACCAGGGATCAGGGCGCAGCCGCTGAGGAACACCCCGAGGCTGGGAAACGTTCGAGAATCGGGGGCGCGCAAGCACGGATCAGCGATCCATGGCCTTGGCGCGCGGTCCTCGAATCCATGGATCGGGGGAGGTGCCCTCCCCAAAAGGCGACTGGTGCCGCCTCGCTCGGCGGCGGAAGTCCGCGATTTCCCCTGGAAGCGGGGCCCGTCGCGAATCCACGCCCCCCAGGCGTGGATTCGCGACGGGGGAGGAGGAGGAGGAGGGGAGGACGACGGAGGAGTAGGAGGAGGAAGAGGAGGAGAGGAGGAGGAGAGGAGGAGGAGAGGAGGAGGACGATGAGGAGGAAGAGGATGAGGAGGAAGGAAGGAGGGAGGAGGAGAGGATGAGGAGGAGGAGAAGGGGGAGGAGGGGGAGGAAGGTGAGGAGGAGGAGGGGGAGGAGGAGGAGGAGGAGGAGGAGGAGGAAGAGCCGTCGCGAAGCCACGCCCCCCTTATGATCCATGTCTGCGGTCGCCCGAGAGAACGTCCGAAGACGTGCGAAGTGCCGGGGAGATCGCAGGCATGCGCTGCCAGAGAGGCGGACCCCGCCGCGGCCGGCGGAGCGGGCGGCGAGGGCGCGCAGGGCTCCTGCGCGAACCGCGCCGCGTGCGCCGGGTCCTCGCGGGGCCGCAGGGCGGCCAGAGCTACCACACGGCCACCCCCCGCAGGGCCCCGGCGGTGCGAGCCTGTTCACCACGGGCGCTGTCGCCCAGCTTTGGGCCCCGGGGCCCCCACAGCCCGATGCGGCTGGAGGACTGGCGCGGGAAGATGGGGTCCAGGGCTCCGGTCGCGGTTTTTCGCGACGCTGCAGGTTTTTGGGGGGGAAGCGTCAGATCTGCAGAACTGCTCCTGACCAGGGGCAGCTGATATGTCTAGATCTCGTCGCCCCAAGAAGGCCCCCGTCGAGACCTGCCGCCGCCGCCGCCGCAGCCGCCGCAGCCGCCGCAGTTGTCAGCGTCGGCCGCCGCGGCGTCGTCGGTCGCCGTCACCGCCGCAGCCGCCGTCATCATCGTCGGCCGCCACGGCCTCGTCTGCCGCCGCCGCCGCCGCAGCCGCTGCTGTCGCCATCGTCGCGCGGCGGCCGCCGCCGCCGTCGCCGCAGCCGTCGGCGTCGGCCGCCACGGCGTCGTCGGTCGCCGTTGCCCTCGCCGCCGCCGCCGCCGCCATCGTCGGCCGCCGCGGCGTCGTCTGCCGCCGTCGGTCGTCGCCGCCGCCGTCGCCGTCGCCGGACGGCGGCACCGAGGCGCCCCCATCGAGAGCCCAGGGCCTCCTCTCGCTGTGGGGGAGAAAAACTGCCGTCGGGATGGCGCTGATGATTTTGCTGGCCTCGGGGGGCCCTCGCGGGGCCGCCGGCACCGGGGCGCCCCCGCCGAGATCTGCCGGCGCCGCCGCTGCCGCCGCCGCCATCGCTGGCCGCCGCGGCGTCGTCGGTCGCCGCCGCCGCCGTCGCCGTAACTGCACGGCGGCGCCGAGGCGCCGCCGTCGAAATCCCCAGGCCCCCTCGCGATGCGGCACGGCGGCACCGAGGCGCCCCCATCGAGAGCCCAGGGCCTCCTCTCGCTGTGGGGGAGAAAAACTGCCGTCGGGATGGCGCTGATGATTTTGCTGGCCTCGGGGGGCCCTCGCGGGGCCGCCGGCACCGGGGCGCCCCCGCCGAGATCTGCCGGCGCCGCCGCTGCCGCCGCCGCCATCGCTGGCCGCCGCGGCGTCGTCGGTCGCCGCCGCCGCCGTCGCCGTAACTGCACGGCGGCGCCGAGGCGCCGCCGTCGAAATCCCCAGGCCCCCTCGCGATGCGGCACAAGAGAAGAACGGCGGGATGGTTTTGCCTGCTGCACAGCTGCTTAAAAACCAGACGTGGCCTCAGCGGGCCCTGGAAACTACAGGGCCGTTTTTGTTACCGGTTCCGTTTTGCCGTTTTTGTTACCGGTTCCGACGCCGTTTTTTTACCGGTGCCGTCGCCGTTTTTTGACCGGTTCCGGCCCCGGTTCCAATCCTGGAGCCGTTTTTTTTGCCGTTTCCGGTCGCCGTTTTTTTGCCGTTTCCATTTTCAAGGGACATGTTTTTGGAAAACGGTGGAAGACGGCCCTGCCGTTTCCGGGGCCCAAAGGACGTGGCTGCCACGAAGCACGCGGAATGCAAAGACCATCCTCCAGTGTTAAGTCGGGCGTGTCCCCCTACAGGAGGATGTTCGACGGAAAATAAAAAATACCCCAAAAATACAACAACAACAAAAAAGGCCAACGAATACCCAAACAAATAGTTCCCAGAATACGTTCGGACTATTTTTGGACTAGATTTGGGGGGTACTTTTTATTCTTCGTCGAAAATCCCCCTGTAGGGGGACAGGCCCGACTTAAAACTACCAAAATAGCCAACCGCGAAGCGCGAAGTGCGGATGACTTCGCGCCCTCGCGGGCGCCCTTGGTCCAGCAGTGGCCGCGGGCGCTCGGTCGGGGTCGAGCCGTCCAGCGCGCGCGCGCGCGGCGGAGGCGGGGGGCGGAGGCGGCGGCGACGCGCGCTCGCGACCCGGGGCCCGACTTAACTCCAGTGCCAGGTGCCCACAGCGGTCCGTGGAGCAGGCTTCCGGACCAGGAGGAGCGGTCCGTGGAGCAGGCTTCCGGACCAGGAGGATGGCCCTCCCTCCCGGGGGCGCCTGGACCCCCGATCGACCACGGCTCGCCAGGAGGAGGAGGATGAGGAGAGATGAGGAGAGGGGACGGATGGAGGATGAAAGGGAGGAGGAGAGGAAGGGAGAGCGAGGAAGGGAAGAAAGAGGAGGAGGAGGAGGAGGAGGAGGAGTGGAAGGTGTAGGTGGGATGGAGGGAGGGAGGAGGGAGGAGAGGAGGAGGAGGAGGGAGGAGGGGAGGAGGGGAGGATGAGGAGGAGGATGAAGAAGGGGGAGGAAGAATGAGGAGGAGGAGGAGGAGGAAGGATAGGGAGGAGGAGGAGAAGGGGATGAGGGAGGAGGAGGAGGAGATGGAGGAGGGAGGGAGGAGGAGGAGAGGGAGGAAGGGGAGGGGAGGGGGAGGAGGGGGGAGAGAGGGAGCCCATGTGCCTGTTCCCCCGACTCGGGCTCAGGCAATTGCCTTACCTCGCGTTGCAATCAGCAACACACTGACAAATCCTCCTGCCTATCATCCCCCTCCTCCCGGCCTCCGGTCACGCTCTCCTCGGGCGCGGTGGACCGAGGGGGGGTGGCGAGCGGGGGCGGCCTCGCCCTCGCGGGCGGGGGCCGGCGACTCCTCGCGGGGGCGGGCGGC
>CAUYUJ010008198.1:0-2500 GCA_963575745.1 Prorocentrum cordatum | reverse complement strand
CCCTCAATCCGAAAATCTCTTGAACACTGTTTAAAAGAACGCGCGCGGCGCGAAGGCGAGGGCCACAATTCGAAAACACTTGCAAATTTCTGAAAACGCACGTGCGCGGCGCTAGGGCGAGAGCCACATGTTGAAAACCGGTCGCCCTCAATCCGCGAAGCTCTTGCACATGTTTAAAACGAACGCGCGCAGCGCTAAGGCGAGAGCCACATTGTGAGAACGACCCGCCCTCCATATGTGAAATTGCTGCTCACGCTTATGCTGCAGGGTCGTAAACGGTGAGGAAGTCTCAAGCGAAACGCCCGGCCCGCCCTAAAACTGGCCTCGGGGCGCGACAGGGAAAAGTTCCTTACAAGGATATGGAATGGAGGAGAAGGGGGAAGAAGAGAAAGAGGGGGAGAGGAGGAGGAAGCAGAGGAGGAGGAGGAGGAGGAGAAGGAGGAGGGAAAAGAGGAGGAGGGGGAGGAGGAAGAGAAGGAAGAGGAGGAAGGGGCGGGGGAGGGGGAGGAGGAGGGGGAGGAGGGGGAGGAGGAGGAGGAGGAGGAGGAGGAGGAGGAGGCCAGCGTACAACAACGACGACGACGACGTCCCCGACCCTACCTGCCCCGGGCGGCGCGCCTGAACAGTCGGCGTCGCCACGTGCAGCCTCCGCACGGCGGCGTACGCCGCATCAGTATCTATAGTTGGATTCGAGAGAGCGCAGGGAGGAAGATGGCGGAGGGAGTGGTAGATATGATGAGCCAGAAACACCTCATCAAGGATCTGGATGGTGCAACCTGGGATCCCCCATCTTCCGAGCGGATCGGACGACAAACAACGGTGCCTGAGAGCGGTCGAAATCGACGTGGCGAGTCTAGGACACGACGCGGAATGACACCGTCGATCTGTCCTGCTCACAGCCAAAGGTGCACCCTACACGGCCTCGCTCATTCAGAGTCCGACGCAACGTCAACCGACCCCCACTCATCGTCCGAAAAAGCCCAGGACCAGGATGGAGGGACGGCTTTCGAAAGCTCACGGATGGCGCCCCAATCGGCGGAGGCGATCGTTCGGGCCCGATCGGGCAACCACTTTAAAAGACGACGCGAGTTCATGCCAGGCAGAGCGGACTGAGGCCAGCAGGAAAGACAGGCGAGCTTCGCGCGACGCCGGGGCTTCGCAGGGTCTTCTCGGCAAGCCCGGGCAGCGACAGCGCGCGCGGGGCTGGCGGCTCCAACGGCAGCGTAGCGCAGATAACCGACAAAGGCCTTGCACTTCCAGCGCGGCGGGTATCGACGGCCTGACGGCATAACAGTCAAGCGGCACTCGTCAAACTGCTGGGACTGGGGCGCGTCAGTCATTCTTACGAGCCAACCATATATGCGATGGTAGTCGGGCGATATCGAAATAACAGTCCGAGCAAGAGACGCGACGCCAAGGATCTCGAGAGGGCAAACCTCGGGGCCGGTCGAGCCCTGCAGCGGCGCCAAGCCCCTAGCTCCAAACGCGCCAAGCGCTAGTCGAAAAAAATGCGCCAGAGAGCCCTTTTCTCAGCATCTTTCGTCTCCGTCGGCAAGGGCTTTAACTGCGTCGCGCAGCTCAACAACGCCGCGCAGCACGCTCAACAACGCCGCGCAGCGCAACAACGCCGACCACGACGACTCCCATTGTGCACTACCCCACCTGCACGCTAACACAACAGCGCTACACCCAGCGACAAGCAATCCCCAGAGCGGAGCTCCTCCGCGCAACACGTGCGTCTTCTGCACCTCGAAGCCGCCCACCGACTCCTTCACCTTCCGCACCGCGGCCTCCTTGAAGAACGCGCACTGCGCCCGGTTCCCCTCGCGGGAGAAAAAAAAGCACCCGCCCTCCCAATCCCACTTCCAAGAGCACCTCCGATGCTGTTACATGACTTCGACGATCCGCCGCGTGCCCCCGACGCGAAGTGAGGCACCCCAGAGCTCATGCAGCCCGAGAGGTCCAGAATCCTCGGGCGCTTCCAGGCGCAGCCGCGGTGGCCCGCATAGCCGTCCAGGACGATGTGTTCGCCCAGAAGAGCCCGAAGAGACCCGCGAGACGAACGAAGACGGCCCCTAGACAGAGCGCCCCAAGACGCTCGGGCTCGGCCCCAAGAGAGCCCAAGAGACCGCCAACACACCCCAGGAAACAACCGAGAAGCGTCAGAAGAGGGCCCCAAGAGGCCAACTCCATTTACTTGCCCATTAGGTGGCGCTAGGGTTGTTGGCCGCCTCGCCTTTTCGGTCCTTGAACGCTCCAACACTGCCCAAGGAACCCCCATGATCGCCCCGAGAAGGCCGAGGAGGCTCCCAAGACGGCCCCACGACTTTCCAAGAAAACACCGAAACAGCCCAGGAACCCCCCAAGCAGCCCAAGAGGGCTCCGCGACAGCCCCAAGCGCGGCCGAAGAACCAACCAACATTTTAATAATTCTCTTGCACAGGGTGTCTAGAGCTCCGACCACTTTATTTCGGCGTCGTCGCCCCCCCCCCCCCCCCCC
>CAUYUJ010008197.1:0-40000 GCA_963575745.1 Prorocentrum cordatum | reverse complement strand
AATAAAATATGTGCTTTCTCTCAACAAACAGGAGTGAAGCCTGCGCTGCTCCTGCTCTCTCTCAACAAACAGGAGTAAAGCACGTGCTTTTCTCTAAAGAACACGAGGAAGAATATGTTCTTTCCAAAAGACAGGAGCACAACAAACAGGAGCGTTATCCGTGTCTTCAAGTGGCGTGGCCGCAGCAGCGCTAGCTTCCCTACAGAGTTGCGCTCTCCTCCCACCACGGGCCACGAATTTCTGGATCTGAGTGCTTCCTCATCGTGGTTGCCTCCCGATGAACCCTCCTCCACATTCCCCTGGTCCTCCTGCTCCTCCCGCTCCCTTGACTCCAGCGCCTGCTGCTGCTGTTCGTCGTCGTCCTCCTTCCTCATCATCCTCGTCGTTTTCCTCCTGCTTATCCTTCTGTTCATCTGCCGCTTGTTCCTTCAATATGCGCAACTCACGTTCTCCGATTGCGCATAATACGATAGATTCCAAACCCGCTATGAAATGCGTCCGCACATAGAGAAGAAGTCAGCGCAATGGAAAGGGATGGGTGGGAGTGGTAGAATGTCAGATATGGTGCGAGCACATCTCAATTGCCTCCTCCCCTCCCTTCATCCCACAAGTGTTCCACCAAGGGTTTCCACAACGACCAAGGGAACACGCAGCAACACGCGAACAAGTTGTCCACCTAGGGCTTCCATGAGCAACGATCACAAATAGCACACACGCAGTGCTTGTAGTAAACCTCCCTTGGGATGACGGGTTCCCTCACTGAGGGCCGACGACGAGGGCAAACGGGAACCGTTGCCCTGGCCAGCGACGTGCACGTGATCGAGGGTGGGGGCGTGAAGCGGCCTGATCGGCACCGAGATGTGAGTTCCCGGGCTGCTGTGCGCATGCCGGAGCGCGGATCTCTCGGGTGCGGACCCTCCCATATGCCCGCCACCCGGACCGCAGGCACTGAGTGGAGAGTCCTCAGGTCCCTTCGCGTTTTCTGGATACCAACATCTTTAAGCATATATGGATTGTATATACATATGTAAAATTGAGGGGCCCAGAAGCCTCAATTGCCAGAGTTTCCAGGAGCGCGCGGTGTGACACCCAGGCGCCCTGAGCGAGTGTTCCAAGGGCCATAAACATCCAAGACGGCCCAAGAGGGTCGCAGGAGGGATCTAGGGCGGTCCAAAAAAGGACCCGAGGCGGCCCAGCCGCGCTCTAAGGCGGCCCAACGAGGGCCTCGGACTGCCCACGACGCCCAAAAATCGCCCCAAAAGAGCGCCAAGAGGGCTCCAAACGATCCCAGACGGCCCACCAGGGCCCCATATCGCCCCAAGACAGCCCACGAGGACCCCAAGACGCCCCGATGGGCCCCCCAAGACGGCCCAGGAGGTCCCCAAAGTGCAGATTGCCTTACTGACAAGCCAGAGCATTTCGTACGAGGTGAGGGTGCATTTTGATGTGTATGCCCGTTGCCGTTTCTCTCTCGAACGAGCGCCCCCTCGCTTGTGCTTAGGGGCACACGTTTTCGACATGAGGCTCCTGGAGAGGGGCCCGATCTGACGAAGCTCGAGGGGTGAAGAGACAAATTTATACCACTGCGCTACACCCACTTAGACTTGCATGGTAGCAGGAGCCCGTGGTGGACACGGAACCTTGCGATGAAGTCGAATGACGTTCATCGGGAAAAGGTGCCAGGCTGGGATGGAGACCCGAAGACCTTGCGGACGCACAGACGGAAGGCTCTCCAGTACCAGGAGGGTACCAAGCGGGAGGACAGGTACCTGCGCGGCCCAAGGCTCGAGGCACGCCTCACGGCCAGGGCCGAGGTCGCAGCCGAGCGCTGCAGGCCAGGCTGGCTCTCGAGAGCAGACGGGGTTGAGAGGCTCTCGGCATGGCTCGAGCGGAGATGCTCGCGCCAAACTGTGCCTGACGCCGGCAAGGAGATCGAGGCTTTCCTGATCAAGACCAAGCGCAGGAAGCTCGAGCCACTGCAGAAGTGGACGGGCCCCTTCGAGACAGGCTACCTCAGACGCGCGCTTGCGCGCGCCCTGGGACAGTCAGTCCCAGTAGCCAGCCCATCATCGACGGCCCAGAAGACGTCCAGGCCGTGGAGATGGGTCGAGAAGGACTGGCCGTTCGATTCAGAATGGACTTGGGAGTACACGGACGGACGCGGTGACGATGCGACGGTGGACTCTCACCAGTGGAGTGCTGCAGCCCCAGACGCTGATGCCGAGGAGGAGCTCGACGAGGTGCCAGAAGTCTTTCCAGGACTCGTCCTCGGCTGGCTGATGCTCACGCGCTCGGGCCTGGACTCACGCGAGAGATCGGCGATCCTTCCCGCGACTGGAGGATCGCTAGACATCATCATCATACGCGAGAAGCTGATATCTAGCTGGGAAGACGACGACCTAGCCGAGCGCGACGGGCAGTCCAAGTACCCGAAGGCATACGCAGCTCAGCTGGGAGATGACCGCACTTGGATGGACGCCGAGGAGGACGACCTGGGCGCCAGCCGCCTCGCGGCGGGTCAGGAGCCTCCAGAGATGCACGACGAGGAGCCGGACCCGGCCGAGGCCGACCCAGACGACATCGAGACGTACTTGGCGGCCCAGCACGAGGAGGCGGAGGCCCTGGCCGCGATCCACAGCGCCCAGGGGACCCTCCGTCAGGCCCGTGAGGCACAGGCAGACAGTCGCCTGAGCCGGGGGTTCTACCAAGGAGGGCGACCAGCCAACCCCGCCAGGGGAGGTGGCCGAGGAGACGGCAGGGGATCCCCAGCGGGGTCGCCCCGGCCGATGGGTCACCCATTCGGAGTCAAGGGCCAGCCCAGGCCGGCGAACAGGGGCCAGAAGCAGTGCACGAAGTGCGGTGGAGCTCATTGGCCGCAGGAGTGCCCGGACCGCCATGACCCACGCCTCAGAGGTGGCACGACGAACCCGCCAGACGCAAAAGTGCAAGGTAGCCACCTGCAGGAAGGAGCTGAAGTTCAAACTCGCGGCCGCGATGGTCGCCGAGCGGGAGCCTGGGGACTCGCCGTGCGAGGCGATGTTTGCGGAGCAGGCCATCTTTGAGGGCAAGGGGATTGTCGACCTGGGTTGCACGGACGCCATGGGAGGTGAGCGTGCGCTCGGCATCGTTGTTCGCAAGAACATGGAAAAGCACGGGGAGAAACGGCTCCAGGAGGTGAACCTCGACTACCGCCCCGTGTACAGCTTCAGGAACGGCGAGGAGGAGCGCGCCCAGGGCCAGGTGAAGTTTGGGATCACGGGCGCAGGCGTGCCGGGAGATATCGCCATCAACGGCTTCTCGAAGGATGTCCCGATCCTTGTGTCGAAGAAGATGCTGAAGAAGCTGGGGGCAGTTGTAGATTGCGACACAGGTGTCGCAGTGTTTGTGAAGCTAGCCCCAGACGTCCAAGTCCAACTCGAGGAATCGCAACATGGCGGCCACCACTACCTGAGCCTAGTAGATGACCTCCTCGAGCAGAAAGTCCAGGACCCGGACAAGCTACAGAATTTCATCGAGATCAGCCGCCTCGTTCCTGAGAGGGGCCGGCAGAGTGCAGTTGCAAGCCAGGATTCAGAGCAGCGCCAGGATCGGCGCAACGTGCGAGAAGGGGGATACTCGAGTCAATATTATCCCCCCCTCTCTCGCAGCCACCGACATCAGCCAATCTTCGGTCGAACCAGAACCGAGGGAGCAGTCGGAGTGGTCACCAGGTCCTGGCGAAGATCATGGGCACGTTCGTAGCCGTTGCGACTACAGCCCAGCGCGATCTCCAGCAGGTGGATTGATCGAGTCTCTGAAGCAACCAGCACCGCCAGACCATCCATATCGTCCATATCCCCGGCCGCCGCCCGTCGATGGCAGAAAGATGCTCTGCAGCGCCTTCCTCCGAGGGGCCATCCAGCTCGCCTGCGTGGGGATCGCGTGCCAGTGCGACGCGAATATGGATATGGAGAACGCCAACATCACGCAGCGGGCTGCAGGGGCTCGTCAAGGCGGAGGCAGTGAAGGTGGTCGAGGAGCTTGGCATTCCCTTCAGCCCCGCCTGGAACTCGGACGAGCTGAAGCAGATAATCAGGGAGAACCTGTTTCCGCGGAACAGGATGGAGGCAGACGCCGAGAGCAGCTGGGAGCTCATCAGGTCTGCCTCGTGGCTCAAAGCGATGGGGTCCGTCCAACCAGAAAACCAAATGACCAGGGACAACGTGAATGTCCCGGTGGAGCCGACCAGGGCTCGAGAGGGCGGGACGGTGGACACCCTGATGGAGGACGAGCTCGCGGAGGAGGAGCAGGCAGTGGACCTGGAGGAGAAGTAGACCAGCCACCGAGTCCAGGAAGAGATGCTATCAGCGCTGGACCAGCTCAATCAGAGATTGGAGAGGCTCGAGGAACAGCCGAGAGCGTCGAGCACGGCCAGCGGGGGCTTCCTTCCAGTGGATTCCAATCAGAATGGTCTGGACGGGGTCTGAACTACACAAAGGAGCTGGACCCAAGAAAGCAGCGCTGGCTCTCGAAGTGCATCAAGGAGAGCGACCACACTGAGGACCTCGAGGCACTACTCGCCCATGGAGGGGTCAAGCGGATGGAGGCGGCATGAAGTCCTGCATCCATCCTGAGCACGAAGATAGCCGAGAAGTCTGGCGAGGATGCAGTCAGACGCGCCAGCTCCTTGAACGCGCACAAGCTCGGGACCCCTGCGGAAACCAGAAGGCCAGGGAGATGCGCGACGAGTCGGAGCCAGACCACCTCTGGATCAGCGCGAGACGTGGACCGCTCTCGACACTCACGCTCGGCTTCAACGGTTCCAACCCTGCGAGAGCTGAGGCCACCCGGAAGCGCCGACTCCAAGCGATCAAGGAGTACAAGGGTGCGGTGCAGCTAGTGCACGACCAAGTGGCACAGGGCAAGCACGCGCACTGGGAGTGGCCCATCAAGTGCGAAGGGTGGGGCCACGCCATGATTCGGCAGATGGTGGAGGACTGCGCGATGACCGTTGTCAAGGTGGCCGGGCGCCAGCTCGGGGTGAAGATCGAGAAGGGCGACCCTCTTCTAAAGGAGTGGCTGATCGCCACGACGTCCCCGAAGATGGCGGCGAGGATGGCCATGGAGCGTCAAGGAAGTCACCGGCACGGCGAGCTCACAGGAGGCAGACTCACCGCATCCACGAGCTACTACACCGACGAATTCGCGAAGAGGGCGGTGCGAGCTATGATTGCGGAGAGCGCGCCGGACTACCACGAGTTCATGAGAAGCATGACCGAGGCCGAGGCACCGGGGACGCAGGCCCTGCCCGCAAGCAGAGAAGACAACTACATGAATGCAGGCCTGAGCTCCAAAGAGCACCAGCCGATCATGCGTTGGCTCACCTCAGCGCACAGGGGGTCGGGCCACAGTTCGAGGGCCTCCGTGCTGAACGCGCTCAGGAGGAAGGTGGTGAGCCCCCAGGTGCTGCACGTGGCGGAGGATTTTCAGTGCGATGCATGCGCGGAGGCGAACCACCACCGCCCGACGCACCCTCCTGTCAGCCTCGAGCCCATACCTCCGAAGTGGAAAAACATCCCGGCCGACCAAGTCGAGTGGGAGCACCCTCAAGAGAAAATGAAGTCCAAGTTCTCACTGATCATCGACGAGAACTGCAAGATGAGGGTTAGCAAAATTGCTCTACAAAATGATGGGCGAGGACCGAGACGGAAATCCCGCGTGGGCCGACCTGCTGAGCTTCCATGAGGAGCGGTGGTTGCCATACTTCGGGAAACCTCAGAGGGTCAAGGTGGACCCCGAGGGCTCGTGGGTGTCAAAGCAGGCTGCAGAATACTTCGACTCCGACACCATCGTGCACGAGACGATCCCAGGGCAGGCCCACCGGCACATCTCCCTCGCGGAAGAGGCCAGCCAGGCCACGAATGGCACGATGGACCGGCTCGTGGCGGAGAACCCAGAGAGGACCGCCGAGGAGGCTCTGGCCCGAGCTACTGCAGCGGGAAAGTCTCGGGAGGACGTTCGCGGCCACTCCGCACTCCAGCACGCGATGGGAAGGGCGCCAGACCTCAACGGCCAATTCTTTGAGAGCGACTTCGAGGAGCCCCCCTACGTCGAGGCCCAGCGGGTTGACAAGGAGTACGGCGAGAACTACACGAAGATGCACGCCGCCGAAAAGGCATACCTGAGGCAGGTCTACCTACGACGGATCAGCCAGGCGGAGAACGCAAAGAACCATGCGCTGAAGGCTGTGGCCCCTGACATGTGGGTGCGCGACTTCCGCAACGAGAAGGGCGAGACCAAGGGCCGGTTCAAGGGCCTCGCGCGGGTGCTCGCTGCGGAGACCAGTCGCCTGGTGGACGGTGACCTCGGGGAGAACCATACCCTGCATCCAGGACGGGCTGGGCCAGTGGTCTGGCTGTTCCGGGCAGGCCGCATCATCAAGGTGCACCTGTGCCAGATCCGAGCAGCGTCGGCGCACGAGATCGCCTACGCGGAGCTCATTGGCGGCAAGGACACTTCATGGACGGCGCACACCTTCATGGACCAGGCGATGAAGCAGGAGCATCTGGACTTCTCAGGCCACGACGCCACCGACCAGGACGAGGAGGTGGCTTCCTGGGAAGGAGTGACTGAGCCAGCACCACCCCTGAAGAAAGTACGCCATGGGGAACCACCACGCGAGCCTACGAGGAGCTCTCCTCCGCAGCCGGCGCGGAAGGCAATGCGAAATAAGAAGAAGCATCCAGGCGGCACCTCTGACGAATTGAGGGCAGCGCGAGCTGCAGCAGCAGTGGAGACCGTGAAGGAGAGAGCGGCCCTCATGGCCAAAACCTCAGATGCCCGAGCATTCTCGGCAAGGCAGGGTGCGTCGCTGGAGGTGTCAGTGGAGATGCCTCTCGCAGGGAACACCCTGAAGCAGGCCACGAGGCACATGACCACCTACGAGCCAGCTGCGGAAGGGCAAATGGGAGAACTCGGAGAGAACCCTCACGCCAGACGAGGTAAAAAGACTGAGTGTCGCTAAGGCCACCGAGGTGAATAACTACGCCATTTCACCGGCACTGGAGTCCCTGCCACCAGGAGTCACCCCTCCAACAGAGGAAGCCATGCGCATGCGATGGATCCTGGAGTGGAGGGTCGACGAGGCCACAGGCGAAAAGAAGCCCAAGGCCAGGATCGTGGTTCTAGGCTACATGGACCCAGAGTACGAACACCGCCAGACGACAGCACCCACAATCACACAGACGTCTCGGCACATGGTGCTGCAGGTGATGTCATGGCATGGCTTCAAGGGGTTGAAGGCAGATGTGACGGGGGCTTTCACGCAGAACCAGGAGATCAAGCACGACCTCTTCGTGATGCCCGTCAAGGAGCTTGCCACCACCCTTGGGGCGTCCGACGGCACCGCGATGAGGCTTCCGAAGGCTGTGTACGGGATCGCGGAGGCAGCCATCGAGTGGTTCGTGCTAGTCAGCGAGGCTCTGGAAGAGTTCGGCTGGACCCAACTGAAGATGGACCCGCGTCCGGGTGCTGCACGGCGACGCCCACGGCCAGGACAGTTGCTTTACCAAGGAGGCGCTGCAGGACTTCGTGGGACCCCGAGAAACTCGACATGCTAATCGCCGCCAAGGACGAGCTCGACATCATTGCCGTCGCCGGCTCACACGCGGGCGACTTCCTGATTGAAGGAAAAGAATCTGCCCCACAGTGGATAGAAGCACGATGGAAGATCGAGGAGCGCTTCAAGTGGAAGACCTGGGAGACGGATGAGTTCATGCAGACGGGCGTTCGGATCAAGCAGCAAACTGACGAGAGCTTCCGCTTGGACCAGAGCGAGTACATCAAGACCATGGAGAAGGCGGCCCTGTCCCCCGGGCGCAAGAAGGAGAAGGACGCGCCGACCACCGACAAAGAGAAGGGACAGCTCAGGGCGATCATCGGTGCGGGTGGGCGGCGCTCCGAGGAGTCAGGGCACATGCACTCAGCCGACACCGGCATTCTGCTCAGCACGATTCCATCATCCACAGCGCAGATCATCAATGAAACGCCGCACCGCTTGGTCGACCGTGCACGAGAATGTACCCATATCTATCCACAATCACTCCCATGCTCGTGTGCTCGAGTTTGAAGGGGCTGGGAAGTCCAGCCAGCAGCTTCGCTGGTAGCAAACCGATATCAAACACCTAGATACTTGAGACTGGCTCTTCTGGTAATTGTCTCCCGATCTTTGTGCCAAACAGCTTTGTATCTCATCTATAGCTCGAATAAAGTTCAGAAAACCAACAGTATCTGCCAAGATAACACTGAACACAAAATCCCGCCTAAGTGTTTTTTCTAGTGAAATCCACCCGATCGACCTCGAATCGGGGGGTGGGAATATTAGATCTTAACGAATGTGCAGATTTCGATAACGTGACTTTAGATAGGCCAAACAAAAAAACTTCGTCGAGATTTTTAGAGCCAAATGGGAGCCGGCGGAAAACTGTCAACCTTGGTTACCACCGGGAACTCGAAGAGCTTCCTGACGATATACATGAGTGGGATGCGGGCGCGGCAATCTCGCATTCCGCGGGGGCGAGGGTGCGGCTTCGTGGAGGAGGACGTGGAGGAGAAGAAGGAGTGAGGAGGAGAAGGAGCAGAGGAAGGAGGAAGAGGAGGAAGAGGAAGAGGACGAGGAGGAGCAGGAGGAGGAGGAAAAGGGAGAGGAGAAGAAGAAGAAGGGGCGGGCGGAGGAGGAGGGGAAGTGGGGGAGGAGGAGGAAAAGGAGGAAGCGAAGGCGGAGGAGAAGGAGAACGAGGTGGGGTAGGAGTAGGAGGAGGAGGAGAAGGAAGAAAGAGGGGAAGGGGAGCAGGAGCAGCAGCCTGCAGCTCGAATTTAATACAGAAGGCAATTATCTCTTACCAAACATTGCAGAGTGCTCAATTGTAGCTATGGTAGCAGACCAACCTCACACGTCTCGATACTATAGGCGACGGTCTGATGAATTCCTGTTGAGCGGTCTGCTTTCCAGCTCGGAACTAGAACTTAGCTCCAAGCTCGTCTGCAGCTCGAGTTACATCAAGAAAGGCATCATCATCTCTGAAAAATTAACAGAGTACGATTAGCCTGTTTTGGATCCAACTGTCGTGGCAGACCGAGCTCGGGCACCTACATACTTGAGACTAGCGCTCCTAATGATTTCCATTCGATTGCTGTTCCAAACAGCTGTCTAGCACATCTGCAGCTCGAGCTACATCAAGAAATACCTCATAATATATGAAAGAATTAGCAGAGCACGAATAGCTTTTCGGACTCAGATCAGGTAGCCGACCGGGTTCACGCATCGAGATACTTGAGACTAGCGCTTCTGATGATTCCCAGCCAAACGCAGTGCCGAACAGCTCTGTAGCTCATCTGCAGCTCGAGTTAAGTTGATAAATTGATCAACATCGGCTCAAAATATGCAGAGCACAAATAGTTCCTTATTCCAGCTCTCGTCGGAAGACCGATTTCGGCCATCTAGATACTTTCGACTCGCACTTCTGACGATTACCTTCCGATTGCTGTGCCGACCAGCTCTATAGCCATCTCGAGTTCGAGTTCAGTTCAGGAAACCGACAACATGTCAAAAAAGCATAGCAGAGTACAAATAGTGTTCACGTCTGAGCTCTCGCAGCAGACCGAGTTTGGCCATCTAGACACTTCAGACTAACGCGTTTGATCATTCTCTTTCGATTGCTGTGCTGAACAGCTCTGCAGCTGATCCGCAGCTCGAGTTCAGTTAAGAAAAGCGACAGCACCTGTCAAGATGACACTGAACAGCCGACCCCGTCTGAGCGTTTATCTGTAATATCTACCCGATCGACCTAAGATGAAGATGGCGAGCGGGAACTAGACCGAATATGATAGACCTCAAAATACTAGAGATCTACCGCACTTTCAAATTTCGAGAAAAAAAAAAAAAAAAAAAAAAAAAAAAAAAAAAAAAAAAAAAAAAAAAAAAAAAAAAAAAAAAAAAAAAAAAAAAAAAAAAAAAAAAAAAAAAGGTCAGAAAAGACAGAAAACTTCCGTCGATATTGTTTTTGACAGCTAGCCCCCCAGCGGGCCAGAATTACTCTCTAGCTTGGCATCTTCGCTCTTAGGGAAGCTCTACGAGTCACTGGAAGCGCCACCCGTCGACCTTGGTCACCGCCGGGAACCCGTAAGGCTTTCTCGCGATGAGCATGACGGACTGGGAGCCGGCGGTAAACCGTCAACCAGGTAACCGCCGAGACCCTCGTAGAGCTCTGAACACGCAAACAAGCACCCAGTTAACGAGAAAATCGCATTTCCAGATTTCAGCTAGAAAACTCGTTAAAATGTGTTTTTTCAATTATATACGACGTCGGTTGCTCAAAATGTTTTGATCGAAACACCTCATCTACAGCCCTGATAATTGCACCATGAAACGCGCCATGATCGACTACGGTTCACCGCCGGGAACTCGTAGAGCTTCCTTGCTATATACATGAGTGGGACGCGGGCGCGGCAATCTCGGATTCCGATCGCGCGAGGGCGCGGCTTCCTGGAGGGGGACGCACAGGAGAAGAAGGAGCAAGGGGGAGGAGGAGATGGACGAAGCCGAGGAAGAGAAGGAGCAGGAGAAGAAGCTAGATGAGAATGAAGAGCAGGAGCGGGAAGGGCGGAAGGGGGCGATGATGAAGATGACGATGGAAAGGGGGGCGAATGAGGAGGAGGTAGGGCAGGAAGAAAACAAAGAGGAGAAGCAAATCCAGGAGGAAGGGGATGAAAAGGAGGAAGAGGAGAAGCAGCAGAAGGAGAAAGAGGGGAGACAAGGAAGAAGAAGAAGAAGAAGAAGAAGGAGAAGGAGGACGCGAAGGAGCAAGGAGAGCGGGGGGGGGAGAAGTTTCGAGAAGTGCTTCTCAACTTCTTTCTTAGCCAGCCTACAGCTCAGATGGAGCAGAAACAAATATCATCATCTGAGATGGCGACTAGTTTTTCAGACCCAGTTCTGGTAGCAGACCGCTCTCAGATGTCGATACCCAGAAAGAGCGCTTCTGGTGATGTTCCTCCGATTGCTGTGCCAAACAGCTGTGTAGCTCATCTGCAGCTCCAGTTACATCAAGGAAGTCATCATATCATCTCTGAAAAGATTAGCAGAGTACAAATAGTGTTTCGGACCCAGCTCTGGTAGCCGAGCGAGTTCGGGCATCTAGATACTCTATACTAGCGCGTCTGACGATTTTCTTATGATTGCTGGTCCGAACAGCTCTGTAGCTCATCCGCACGGAACCATCTCAAAGAATTAGCAGAGCACAGATAGTTTGCTCAGATAGCAGACAAAGTTCGGACGTCTATATGCTTGAGACTAGCGCATATGATGGATCTAGATAGATTAGAAGCGCCTGACAGCTCTCTAGCTCTACTACAGCTCGAGTTAAGTTCAGAAAACCAACAGCACCTGTCAAGATGGCACTAAACAGCCAATCCCACCCACATGCTTTTGACAGTACTATGTACCGGATCGACCTGAGATTGAAATGGCGAGCGGGAATAAGATCGAATGTTGGGAAAAGTACTAGAGGTCTAACGAAACTTCAAATTCCGATAAGTCGATGTTTTACCGACCACAATTATGCAAAACTTCCGTGTGGACTTTTACTAGCCCCCCAGCGCGCCGGACTCACTCTCTAGCTTCGCCGCGTACCAGGTGACGCCGGGGCCCTCGTAGAGCTCTGAACACGCAAATAAGCACTCAGATAACAAGACAAGAGCATTTCTAAATTTCAGCTAGAAAACTCGTAAGATGTATTGTTTCAGTTTTATACGACGCTGGCCCCTCCAAATGTTTCGATTGAAATACTCCATCTACAGCCCTGATAATTGCACCATGAAACGCGCCATGATGCTTGTTTCTGCCAAGAGTTACATTGACATGCGTCTTGACGACCGACGGCCCCCGCCAATGTGCTGATCGGAATACTGCGCCCACTACCCTCAGATTAGGAGCCGGCGGTAAACCGTCGCGCGAGGGCGCGGTTTCATGGAGGAGGACGCGGAGGAGAAGAAGGAGCGAGGAGAAGAGGGAGGTGGAGGAGGCTGAGGAAGAGAAGGAGAAGAAGAAGAAGAAGGAGCAGGTGGAGGAGACGGATGGGAAGGAGGAAGAGGAGGATGACGAGCAGGAGGGGAAAGGGTGGAGAGGGAGAAGAGGGACGATGATGATGATGAAGAGGAGGGAGGTGAGGAGCAGGAGGAAGAGTAAGAGTAGGAGGAGAAAAAGGAGGAGGAGCAGATCAAGAAAGAAGAGGAGAAGGGGAGGGAAGAGAAGGAAGAGGACCAGAGGAGTACGAATAGTTGTTTGGTACGAATAGTTTTTCTAGTTCCAACTCTGGAAGCAGACCGAGTTCCGGCATCTAGATATTTGAGACTAGCGCTTCTGATGATCTACTGTCGCTTGCTGCGCCAAACAGCTCTGTAGTTGATCTGCAGCTCGAGTTATCTCAGGAACGCCACCATCATCTCCAAAATTAGCAGAGTACGAACAGTTTGTCTAGCCCAGCTCTGGTAGCAGACCGAGTTCGGGCATCTAGATACTCGAGACTAGCGCTTATGATGACTTCCTTTCGATTGCTGTGTCAAACAGCTCTGTAGCTCATCTGCAGCTCGAGCTACATAAAGAAACGAACCGTCATCGCTAGAAGATTAGCAGAGTACGAAGAGTTGTTTCGGACCCAGCTCTGGTAGCAGACCGAATTCAGGCATCTAGATACTTGACACTAGAGCGTCTGATGATGGACTTTCGATTGCTGCGCCGAACAGCTCTGTAGCTCATCTGCAGCTCGAGTTACATCAGGAACAGCATCAGCATCTCTGAAAAAAATAGCAGAGTACGAATAGCATTTCCAATCCAGCTCTGGAAGCAGACCAAATTCAGACATCTAGAAACTTGGGACTAGCGCTTCTCATGATTCTCGTTCGATGCTGTGCAGAAGAGCTCTGTAGCTCATCTGCAGCTCGAGTTAAGACAAGAAAACAATCATTATCTCTAAAAATTAAACAGGGTACGAATAGATTTTCCCGGAAAGGGCCTGAGCCCATTTCCCGGAAAGGGCCTGAGCCCAGGGTTCTCGTTTAGTAGGTTTACCCCTACTTGAAGGGGGCCGGCGAATTTCTTCTGCGATAAATAACTAGGTGGAAAGGGGCCGGCGAATTAAAATTGTGAGGACGAAGGCCATTTTTCGACACCCCTCAAGCAGATCGTGCTCTTGGAATGTTACTGCGTTTAAGGAAACCTCGATATTTCACAAGTGAAATCCACATTTTTCCGACATCGACTTTAAACGATCAAAAACGAAGTAAACGCGTTCGCTCGATAAATAACGAAGTACCGCGGCCTCCCGAACGGCGCTGGGAACGGAGTTTTGGATTCTTGAAGTTGCATAAGTTCGGAAATAGCAAAAATCCCCTGTGTTTTTTGAGCCTGACCCTGCCGATCTGCGTGAGGGGTGGCACCGAATTTCAGAAATGTACCAAATCCCATGTGTTTTTGGACCCTGACCCCGCGGATCTGCGTGAGGGGTGGCGGCAAATCTCATGTGTTTTTGGACCCTGACCCCGTGGATCTGCGTGAGGGGTGGGACCGAATTTCAAAAATCTGTCAGATCCTATGTGTTTTTTGACCCTGACCCGCGGATGCGTAGAAGTGGCACGGAATTCCAGAAATGTAGCAAATCCCCTGTGTTTTTGGACCCTGACCCCGCCGATCTGCGTGAGGGGTGGCGCGCAATCCAGAAACTGAGCGCCGGCGGTAAAGCGTCTTTCTTACCGCCGGGGGACTCGTAGAGCTTCCCGACAATATTTAACGTCCAAAGAATTAGCAGAGAACGAATAGTTTTTCAGCAGCGTATAGAAAATACCACTAGGGAGAAAATAGCAGAGTACGAATCCGTGTGTGGCGTCTGCGCTCACAACAGACCCAAACCAAGCGTCTAGAGGCTTCGCGCCTCACGATGTCCTTCTGATGTTTCGGCCGAAGAGCTCTCGAGCTGCTCTGCAGCTCGAGTTCAGTGAAGAAATTCACCACCATTTGGAAAAAAAATGTCCGTCGAATACAAATAGTTTTGTGAACCTAGCTCGGGTAGCAGAGAGAGTTCAGACATGCATCCAATTCTGTGCGTACCAGCTCTGTAGCTGTCTTACAGCCGGAATTCGACACAGAAAATGGACAACATCTGTCAATAAAACTCGGAGAAGACGAATACTTTTGCGCCCCTAGTAGCAGACCCAGTTCAGACCTCTGCATGCAACAGACGAACGGGCCTGATCATTCAAAATCGTTTTCTCTGCATGAGCTTTGTATCTATCCTACAGCTCGATTTATGTGCGAAAACGGACAGCACCTCTCAAGATTACTCGAACAATGCAAATAGTTTCGCAGACCTAGCTCGAGTAGCAGACTGCGTTCAGACCTCTGAATGCAACAGACGAACGCGCCTGATTGTTCTACATCCGTTTCTGTGCGCACTAGCTCTGTAGCTCCTCTAGAGCTCTAGTTAAGTAAAGAAACCGACAGTGCCCATCGAGATGACCCAAGCGATACGAATAGTTTTGCAGACCACTCGAGTAGCAGACCGTTCAGACCTCTGCATGCAACAGACGGACGCGTCTGACGTCTTCGAATCCGTTTCTGCAATAATCAGCCCTGTAGCCCCCCTACAGACCCAGTTAAGCACAGAAAACCCACAGCACCCCTCAAGATGACTCAAACAATACGAATAGTTTCGCGGACTTAGCCCGGGCAGCAGACCGATTGCAGACCTCTAGATGTAACCAACTAACGCAACTGATCATTCTTAATATATTTCTGCTAGTATCAGCTCTGTAGCTGCCCTACAGCCGAGTTAAGTACAAAATACCGACAACACGCACCAAGATGACTCGAAACAGCCGATCCCGCCCGTGTGCTTTTTCCAAAAGGTACCCAATCGAGCAAAGATCAAAACAGCGAGCGACAATAAGATCGAATGTCACGGGAAAAAATACTAGAGTTCAAACAAATAGTTGAATTTCGAGAACGAAATTTTCAACCGACCAAAAGTCACTAAAAGATCAGTCGATATTTTCCTTGCCAACTCTCCAGCGCCCCTGAATTACCCCTAAGCTTCCATCAACAAGCTAAGGGAAGCTCTACGAGTTATGTGGCAACTCCCTTCTGCTTTTCGACCCTGACCCCGCGGATCTGCGCGAGGGATGGCACAAAATTTCATAAACTTGGTAGCGTCCACTTGGTAGCGTCCAAAGCCCGGAGAGGAGAGAGCAAGAGAGCAAAGAGAATACACACCAGAAAGCTTTCCTGGCGCGCCCTCGGACGCTCTCGGAGTACCTCGTAGAGCTCTTCGGCATCGATGAGCTAGAGAATTCCGGCGCGGGCTGGAGCTAGTTGGTCGACCCGGCCTTAACAGACAAAGTGGTGACTTTGGGTCGGTTTTGCAAAGATTTGAAAGATATTTAACAATTCATTTTGAGACACCAGATTTTTCGCACCTGTAATGGGTTATGACGCGTGCGCCTGTAAAATTTCCAGGACTGCAGGTACATTATTACTACCAAAACACTTGGAGCAACCGACGTTAGATAAAAATCGAAAAACGTAATTTTTCGATTTTTCGCCCCAGAAGCTTCCTTCACTGGGAGCCGGTAAACCGTCAACCAGGTTACCGCCGCGAGCCTCGTAGAGCTCTTTTCTCGCACGGCGCTGCTTAGAACATGCGGCAGGAGTTTTTTTTTCTGATACGCAAGGTAAAAATTCTAAAAATGAAGTTTTATTCGTTGTCACCGACGGTTCCGCCAAGTGTTTGGATAGAAAAACTGCAGCTACGGACCTGGGAATTCATTCGCAGATGCGATTAAACCCACTACAGGTGCGAAAAAATACCGGTTCTTTCACCAAATGTTCTTTCACAAAGTTTGTCCAACCGACCCAAAGTTCGCACATTCTCCGTCGGGGCCGGGTCGGCCAACTAGCTCCACCCCGCGCCCGAACTGGGGACCGGCGCTGAAACGTCAACCAAGTTACCGCCGGGCACCTCGTAGAGCTCTCTTCTTACGGAGACACGTAAGGGAAGCTTCTGAAACGAGAGCCGAAAAATTCGAAAAATGACGATTTTTCGGTTTTCATAGAGTGTGTTCTTCCAAGTCTTTTGATAGTAATACTGGACCTAGAGCCATAGGGATTACCATCAGGTGCGCCATAGCTTACTACAGGGAATAAAAATTTCACTTCTACCAACGAACTTCAAAATTTTGCATAAAGTGAAAAACACCGACCCCAGGTTACCACATTCTCTCTTTTCGTCGGGCTGGCCAACTAGCTCCACCCTGTTCCCGAATTCCTCTTAGCTCCTTGCCGAAGAGCTCTACCAGGCACTGGGCGCCGGCGGTCTACCGTCAACCTGGGTTACCGCCGGGAGACTCGTAGAGCTTCCTAGCTCGACTACCAACATTCCGACTCACAGTGAATATTTTTTGACCTCTGAATGCGACAGGCGGACGCGTCTGATGTCTGCGAATCGACTCCTGTCATTACCACGCCTGCAGCCCCCCTACAGCCCGAGTTGATGCAGAAAACCGACAGCACCTCTCAGGATGACTCGAACAATACAATAGTTTCGCGGACCTAATTCAGGCAGCAGACCGAGTTCCGAGCTCTGGATTCGACAGGCGGACGCGCCTGATGTCTCCAAATCGATTCGTGTGACCACCAGCACTGTAGCCCCCCTGAGCGCGAGTTGAGTGAAGAAAACCTAGAGCACTTCTCAAGATGACTCGACCAATACGAATAGTTTCGCGATTCTAGATCGGGCAGCAGACCGAGTTCAGAGCTTTTGATTCGACAGACAAACGCAACTGATGATTCTGAATCGGTTCCTGTAAATATCAGCTCTGTAGCTGTCCTACAGCTCGAGTCAAGTACAAAAAACCGAGAGTTTCTGTCAAGATGACTCGAATAATACGAATAGGTTTCCGGACCTAGCTCGGCGAACAGATCGAGTTCAGACCTCTGGATTCAACAGGCGAACGCGCCTAATCATTCTACATCGATTAGCTGTGCCTATCAGCTCTGTAGCTGTCCTAAAGCTCGAGTTATGCTCAGAAAACCGTCAGCGCGTATCAAGATGACTCGAAACGGCCGATCCCGCCACAGTGCTTTTCGATAGTAATATTCAACCGATCGAGCTGAGATCAAAACGGCGAGCAGCAATAAGATCGAATACCACGGGAAAAAATATTAGAGCTCTAACGAATGTTCAAATTTAGAGAACATAACTGGCGCCGGCGGTGAACCGTCAACCTGGTCACCGCCGGGAACCTCGTAGAGCTCCTTTCACGCGTAAGAGTGCTCAGAGTCGGAAGAGAGAGCTTCTGGAAGCATTGCTCGAAAAAGCGAAAAAAATATGTTTTTCGTGTCGACATGACGATGGTTCCTCCAAGTGTTTTGATAGTAAAGGTGCGCCTTCAGAGCTCATACTAAGACAGAGAGTCCCGCATAGTCGTTTACAGGTGCGAAAAATCTGCTTTCTCAAGATGAATCGTCAAACATCTTTCAAAAAAAATGTAAAACCACCCACAAAATTTACCACTTGGTAGCGTCCACAACCCGGAGGCAAAGACGACACGCACTGAAAATCTTTCCTGGCAAGCCCACAGAAACTGGGCGCCGGCGGTAAACCGTCAACCTTGGTTTTTTGCGTATTGCGCGCCGCCACAGCAGGGTCGGGTCACCGCCCAGGCGATAGCCACACAGGGAGGCCTAGTATCCTGCCAAATACAGGCATTCCTCCACTCCCAAAAGGAGTTGTCGGGCAGACTCTAACTCAGCTGCAGTGATAGTGCTCGAGGGGGGAAGGAGGAAAGAGGAAGAGGCCACGTTGGGCTCCCACACGCCACTCGGAAGAGTGACAGGATATTCAGCAACAGAAGAGGAGCACAAATGAAAATCAATCTGCCAGCCACAGCCTACGCCCAGATAGGATCTTCCACCATCGAAGCTTCCCCGAATGGCGTCGATCAGAATAGCGTTAGCTTTAACATGGGATAGGAAATCATGCCTAAAACGTGTTCTACAAATGCCCTGCCTAGCTCTGTGTGTTAACTCATCCGCAGCAGTATTGTCCTCTCTGTATACCCACTTGAAGATATGTCTCCCAAGACAGGCCGCCTGCACACCACATCTCTTAGCTAGAATGTCTAACTTATTCTGAATGCCGCCCACAATCTTGTCATAGTGCACATTGGCAGTAAAATACAAGCCTTGGATCCACCGCACAACGCATTGAGAGTCTCCCTTCAGTTCAATGGCAATCCTTCCCACCTGGAACTCCCACTCCGTGTAATCCTCCAATATCTTAGCATACCGTTTGGACAACACCTCCTCCTTCTTCCTGCTAAGCTCCTCCGAAAGTACCTCCTCCTCCTTCTCTTCCATAGGCTTCCAAGGGATAGGATCTTTAAGAACCAGGAAATCAGAAACACCAGGAACCTGAAGAAGCATAAAAACTTGACGAGCGAACTTGACCCAGGCCTCCTCTGACCATTCCAGAACATGGTACCAGTACTTCCCTCCCACAAGCTCAAAAGGTGTTCTCCACGGGCGCATGCCGATAGGAGCTCCGCCAGTCCTCACGCGAGTCCCAGCACGTCCAGCCTGGCTTCCTAAAGATAGTATCAGATCATCCCGCCTGGATTCCCACTCCCCTCCTCCGTGCAACATGGACAGTCGTGCCTGCAGGTAGCCGTTGACAGCAGTGCCCGTGTCCACCACCGTGGGCTGATTGTAATAGCAGGTTGGGTCCTCGAACCTGTCTCTGAGTCTCGCCGTGTTCTGAGAAAGTTGGGTCCTCTGACGTTTGGCCTCATTCATGCACAACGTTTTTCTTTTCCGTCGGTTCATGGGCTCGGAGGGCGTCGTATCATCAGCAGGAGCACCAGGAGCATACGAGGGAGGCGGCACCAATTGTGAGCCACCCACCACAGAAATCTCCTCCACGCCTCCTCCGTCCCTGCCAAAACAAGACAATGCAATATCCTTCGCCCATTTCCACTGCCGATATAGGAAGACCTGTGCGAGTGGAGGTCTGCCAGCTTCATAAAAAGCTTGCCTCCCTCTTTTGTACATGCGCGACATGAATACAGCCCACCCCTCCTCCTCCCTCTTCGCTCTCCACGTCATCCTGCTCAACATCTTCCCCTCCTCCTTGTGTATAAATGCAATCGTAGAACTGTCAACAGTGGCTCCTTCCAAGCCGAAAAGAAACTTAGATCTCACTCTAGATTCATATCGTGCAAATTTATTCTTCCAAGCAATCCTCCTGGAGGTGTAAAACGCTCGATCATTCCAGAAAGCACGAATAGCTTTTGCCATACGGTATCGCACATCAACATGATCCTTGAAATTCCTCGCAATCTTAGTCCCCAGCACAATAATTTCATCCACCTGCGGAATAGTGATGTTCTCGGGGAGAGACACATTGGGCCCCCTGGACATACCTGGCGGGAACAACGTCACCATGAGAGGCTCCGTCACACCGGTGGTAGTACCCACGTCCATAAACTCAAGACTGCTCTGCTTCCAACGAAAGCCGTGGTCGTGGAGAGCCCACGTCAACTGTAGAATCATTTTAGCCAATGTGGGGCGATCAGGAGCCGTGAGAAGCACGTTGTCCGCCCATATGAAGTGACTCACAACAATACCTCCTGCTTCACCCGAGAGTACAACACCGACAGCATCTCTCGCCCAAGCAGACGTAATGTCACCAAACATGACCAGGGATTGAGCAGTCCACAGATCAGGTCCTTCCTTAGAACCTGTCTTCACACACGTTGTCCAAGGGAGCGTATCAGTGCAGACACCCTCAAACTGAAAGACCGCCTCATTACCAACAGAGTTCTCAATAAGACCATACCGAAGCTCCACATCAACACTCAAACGCTCAAGTGTAGAAGAAGCAACTTGGACAGTGAGCGAGTCAAATGCAGTGGCAACATCCAGGGAAGCAACAACAATATTCTCCTCCTTCCCCCACAGTCTGGCATGTCTGCACATCGCCTTCAATCCCGACGTTACCTCATGTGTCTTACGACCTTGCTGGAAACCATACAAACACAGAGACGGAGCAACAACAGGAGCAATAGACACCAAATGCGAATTGAGTAGAATACACAAGCAGCCCATGTACCATGTGTTAACGACAGAATTCACAGCAAGAGTACGACTGTCATCAAACCTCTTATCCTTGCCGTTCTTCAACATAATAGATGCACGGATGAACTTCCAAGACTCAGGTGCCTCTGCCATTCGCCAGAAGCGTCGCTGGAAGCAGTCAAGCACCACACGGAGTGCTTCCCAGGACAAAGAACGTAACATGCGTGCACTGATACCATCAGCACCTACCGCCTTGCCTTCACGAAGCCTGGAACGAGCACGACAGAGAACATGCATGGTAATAGGAGAAGAAGTGTGAGTGCTGCGCGCACGTGCCTCATCAGCTTGGACCCGAAGCTGCTCCAGAGTCGCCATATTCATAGCAAGACGTTCCGACTTAGAGTACTTAGCCCTGACCACCCTCGTCATATCCTCCTTCCACTTACTGCGGTCTTCACACCATTCCCCGTCGATCATCATAGAGTTAGTAACAGTCTTAGTCTTGACCCCATCCCGATAACGATAAAGAAGTAGACGTTTCATGAACTGCCTTCGAACACGATTCCAACGACGACGACTATCCTTGAACGTAGCTTCATCGATCTGACCAGATTTCCAGAGTTTGTGGACTCTGTAGTGGGCCTCTTTCACCTGAGCTTCCTCCTGGGTCAACTTCGGGATGAGCGAAGCCGATTTAAAGCCATAACAGCGTTTGTCGGCAACAGCCCCCTCCTTCAATCGTGATTCCAGGTCGGCTAGAGAAATGGATCTCCACCTAGTATGCCAGATCACCCTTCCCTCAGACTCCTCCGTGCAGTACTGATTTTTGCGTTTTTTGTTTTGGCCGCAACCCCCACCTGACTTCCACCCAGCAATCTGTGTAACGGCCATATCAAACTCCCTGCACTGTTTCACCTCCTTACCCTCCAGCACAAACCACGAGGCGAACGATCGACTGCCAGTGGCCTTCGTCCTACCAGAGGACTTCCCCCGCAGCAAACATGGGAGATCGAAACATATCATCTTGTGGTCACTCCATTCAGTGTCTCGAGAGCCAGGAGGGTGCGCATACATAACGTGCAACTTAGAACACATAACATGAGTCTCCCAAGTCACAGGACACGCAACATAGTCAATGACGTGCTTAGTCCTAGCACCTCCACCACACCAGGTAAACTCACGGTCAATGAATGTGTTGATCAGCTTCAGACGTAGCTGGGCCATACAAACACACCAGGCACGCGCACATGCACCCTGCAACACATCCCTCTGCCTCTCCTCCCTCACAGTACGCTCGTTCACACCACCACCAGAGATACGAAGTCGATCGATCTCAACATGAGGCTGCACTTCAACATTGGCGTCGGCACAAACAACAACATCATGAATACTGTACTTTTGACGCATGCGCACCACAGCACTCGATAATTCAAGAAGAACGTTCTGGTACAGATGGAACGTGGCCTGGTACCCCTCAGACGTTGTCCCAAAGAATCCTTGCTGAGGAAGATACACGCTAGCATAGATGAATGCGCCCACTTCTGGCCCACGGAAGGCACAGACCGCAAATCTTCTACCAGCAGCGTGTCCCAAGAAACAGGAGTTGAGAGTAGACGAGAATAGTACACCTGCTTGGCCCTCAATCGAGCCACTGTCAAGCTTCACTTCAGCTGAGCTGCGATAGTGAAAACCAGCCTCATTCAACGTATCACGTCTGAGAAACTGGCACTCCTGGAGCCCGACAAGTTGCACTCCCAGCTCACGCAAGTAAGGAAGAGCAGATAGGGAAGTAGCATCACTCATCATTCTGATGTTCCAACAGGCCGCCCTCAGCGGGCGGGTACGTCGTCACACGGAATCTCCATTCAGCAGCGTCTGCCAGGGCCCAGGAAGGATCTTGTCATCGAACTCAATCACCGATTCAGGCCTCAGAGTCCAACCATGCCTGGGATCCCAGGTTCCCAAACAGATCTGCCCACCGGTTTCAGGATAGCCCCAAGCCCAAGACATCACAGGAGACCCATACTGAATTTTGACACGATTGTTTTTCTTCAGCGGGTTCCTCACACGGAAGTATGTAGCTGTAAGTTTACTGCCAGCCCTCACCTGTCCCTCACGCCAAGGTTCACACTGCACACGAATGCCGATGTACGACTGAGTAGCTGGAAGAAGGGAATCATCTCTCCAAAGGGGACCCGTGCGCGAGGAGATAACTTTCCAGAACTCCTCCCTGACCTTCCAGACAGTCTCCTTACTCGTGCCATGAACGAAGAAAATACGCAGCCTAAAGACACCGAACGGCTTGCCCTGGTACTCTCTATTGATGGCCTCACGATCAAAGATCTTCGCATTAACCTCAAACTGCGAGCCAACTTCATCTAAGAGAATCTGGATAACTCTGGTGGCCCTGGCCTCTGACATGATGCTGCTCGTACGCGCCTGGACATCACGAGGGTCACCCGAAGTCCAGCCCGAGAGCGTCAAGTATCCAGGAACGAATGGGGTTGTGCTCCTGGGTCCTGCATTGCCTCCAAGACTCACCCGAGTAGATACAGAGGCAGCATCACTGGCCGCACCATCATTTCCTACCGTCGCTAACTGCTTCTGAACCTGAGCATTCACCGCCTCCTGCTGCTGCTTCTGCTGCTTCACCTCCTCCCTAAGTTGTTCAAGGTCAGACTTCAAAGGTGCAACCTCCTGCTGGATCTCCTTCCTCACCTCCTCCTTATGTTCCGTCAGAGTACATTTGAGCATATCTGCCAAGTTCTGAGACTCATTACGCAGTAGACCAATAGTGACAGGCTCTTTGTCATCCGAAGCGCCCTTACCACCTATCCCAGCACGAGCCATCTTGGAGGACCTGGAAGCATCCCCCACCTCGTTTCTTTCACTGATCTGCTTCATAGAGACATCGGCACAGGCAGCGGCAGCAGATGCAAAGGATGGAGCATGATGCATCACAAGTTGTGGTGGATGGCCAGCAGAAGATGGGTCTGTCGACATCGTATCTGCGATACGCCCTGCCTTCGATGCTTCCAACGCCGAGAATAGAGCACGTTCGTCCTGTGTCGTATGCTCAGGGATATCGTCCCAGCCCTCAAAGTCCCAGTCGTCTTCTGAAATAACAGCCGTGATTGCAACACAACAAACACAAAGTGGCCCCAAGAGAAAAACTGGAATACAGTGTGCCAGCTAGCCACGGGATATCTGTAATAGGCCTGCCAACAATACACCAAGCAGAGAAGATGCCAGCCGCAAGCAGAGAAGATGCCAGCCGCCAGGCGCCAGCAGCCGCCGCTATCGCGAGGGTGCCGAGGCCCGAGTGGAGCGAGATGGACGGGCGCGGCCGAGGGCGGGAGGGGCGCGGCAGGGGGGGGCCACCAAGGAGTCCCCCGGCGGCAACCTTTCTTACCGCCGGGAGACTCGTAGAGCTTCCAAGCTTGAGCCAAAATGGCTACGGGGGGACTCGTAGAGCTTCCTAGCTCGACTCAAGTTGAGAAAACGAACAGCAGCTACCAACATTCCGACTCATAGTGAATAGTTTTTGACCTCTCAATGTGACAAGCGGACGCGTCTGATGTCTGCGAATCGACTCCTGTCATTACCAGCCCTGCAGCCCCCCTACAGCCCGAGTTAAGTGCAGAAAACCACCTCTCAGGATGACTCGAACAGTAGAGTAGATTCGCAGACCTGATTCGGGCAGCAGACCAAGTTCCGAGCTCTCGATTCGACAGGCGGACGCGCCTGATGTCTTTAAATCGATTCCTGTGACAACAAGCACTGTAGCCCCCCTCAGCGCGAGTTGCGAGAAGAAAACCGAGAGCACTTCTCAAGATGATTCGACCAATACGAATAGTTTTGCGATTCTAGATCGGGCAGCAGACCGAGTTCAGAGCTATCGATTCGACAGACAAACGAAACTCATGATTCTGAATCGGTGTCTGTAAATATCAGCTCTGTAGCTGTCCTACAGCTCGAGTTGAGTACAAAAAACCGAGAGTTCCTGTCAAGATACTGGAATAATACGAATAGGTTTGCGGACCTAGCTCGGCTAACAGACCGAGTTCAGACCTCTGGATTAAACAGGCAAACGCGCCTAACCATTCTGAATCGATTAGTTGTGCTTACCAGCTCTGTAGCTGTCCTGAAGATCGAGTTATTTTCAGAAAACCGTCAGCGCGTATCAAGATGATTCGACACGGCCGATCCCGCCACAGTGCTTTTCGATAGTAATATTCACCCGATCGAGCTGAGATCAAGATGGCGAGCGGGAATGAGATAGAATATCACGGGAAAAAATACTAGAGTAACGAATGTTCAAATTTCGAGAACAAAATTTATTACTCTTAAGCTTCCAGCAACTAGCTTTGGGAAGCTCTACGAGTCACTCTCGTGAAGTTTTTCTGGGGCTCGGGGGGCCCCCCTGCGGCGTCTCTGAAACGCTGCCAGGAACGCGTCCCCGCGTGCCTGCACGCGTGGGGGCTCGCGTGGAAGCTTGCCGGAAGCTCTCCCGGACGCGCTGCCGGGTCGGGCGAGTTGCTGCGAGGATCGTGGAGCGGCGGAGATGGGCTGCTGGCGGGCACTGGGCGCCGGCGGTAAACCGTCAACCTTGGTTACCGCCGGGAGACTCGTAGAGCTTCCTAGCTCGACTTGAAATCAGAAAACCGACAGCAGCTACCAACATTCCGACTCATAGTGAATATTTTTTGACCTCTGAATGCGACAGGCGGACGCGTCTGATGTCTTCGAATCGACTCCTGTCATTACCAGCCTGCAGCCCCCCTACAGCCCGAGTTAAGCAGAAAACCCACAGCAGCTCTCAGGATGACTCGAACAATACAGTAGTTTCCCAGACCTGATTCGAGCAGCAGACCGTTCGGAGCTCTGGATTCGACAGGCGGACGCGCCTGATGTCTTCAAATCGATTCCTGTGACAACAAGCCCCACTCAGCGCGGGTTGAGTGAAGAAAACCGAGAGCACTTCTCAAGATTACTCGACCAATACGAATAGTTTCGCGATTCTAGATCGGGCAGCAGACCGATTTCAGAGCTCTGGATTCGACAGACAAACGCAACTGATGATTCTGAATCGGTTTCTGTAAATATGAGCTATGTAGATGTCCTGCATCGAGTTAAGTACAGAAAACCGAGAGTTTCTCTCAAGATGACTCGAACAACACGAATAGGTTTGCGGACCTAGCTCGGCTAACAGATCGAGTTCAGACCTCTGGATTCAACAGGCGAACGCGCCTAATCATTCTAGATCGATTAGCTGTGCTTACCAGCTATGTAGCTGTCCTAAAGCTCGAGTTATGCTCAGAAAACCGTCAGCGCGTATCAAGATGACTCGAAACGGCCGATCCCGCCACAGTGCTTTTCGATAGTAATATTCACCCGATCGAGCTGAGATCAAGATGGCGAGCGGCAATAAGATCGAATATCACGGGAAAAAATACTAGAGCTCAAACGAATTGTTGAATTTCGAGAACAAAATCTTCAACCGAGCAAAAGTCACCAAAAGTTCCGTCGAGATTTTTCTTGCCAACTAGCTCTCCAGTGCGCCGGAATTACTCTAAAGCTTCCAGCAACTAGCTTAGGGAAGCTCTACGAGTCACCACCACCGCCCGGCTTCTAATCTAAAACCCTCTAGCTCTCAGAGAGCTCTCCGGGAACTTTGTCCTTTCTGGCCGGGTCGACCAACTGGGCGCCGGCGGTAAACCGTCAACCTTTGTTACCGCCGGGGGACTCGTAGAGCTTCCTGACAACATATAATGTCGAAAAAAAATTACACCGAAAAAATAGTTTTTCAGCCCAAGCAATTTCAGATCTCTCTGATGCAACAGTCGAACGCCCCCGATGCTTCTGGATTGTCTTCTGTACGAGCTCTGTAGCTCTCCTGCAGCCCGAGTTACGTGCGTAAATCGACAGCACCTCTCAAGATGACTCGAAGAATACGAATAGTTTGGCAAAACTGGCTCGAGTATCAGGCCGAGTTCAGACCTCTGCATGCGACAGGCGGGCGCGTCTGATGTCTCTGGATCGATTCCTGTGATGACCAGCCTGCAGCCCCCCCTACAGCCCGAGTTAAGTGCAGGAAACCGACAGCACCTCTCAGGACGACTCGAACAATACGAATAGGTTCGCGGACCTAGTTCGGCCAGCAGACGGAGTTCGGAGCTCTGGATTCGAAAAGCGTACGTGCCTGATGTCTCCGAATCGATTCCAGTGATTACCAGTCATGCAGCCCCCCTACAGCCCGAGTTAAGTGCAGAGAACCGACAGCATCTCTCAAGATGACTCGAACAATACGAATAGTTTCGCGATTCTAGATCGGGCAGCAGACCGAGTTCAGAGCTCTGGATTCAACAGACAACGGCCACTGATGATTCTGGATCAGATTCTGTACGTATAAGCTCTGTAGCTGTCCTGTAGCTCGAGTTGAGTACAACAACCAAGAGCGTCTGTCAAGATGACTCGAATAATACGAATAGGTTTGCGGACCTAGCTCGGCTAGCAGACCGAGTTCAGACCTCTGGGTTCAACAGGTGAACGCGCCTGATCATTCCGAATCGATTAGCTGTGCTCACCAGCTCTGTAGCTGTCCTACAGCTCGAGTTATCTTGAGAAAACCGTCACCGCGTATCAAGATCACTCGAAACGGCCGATCCCGCCGGGACGCTTTTTGGCAGTAAAAGGTACCCGATCGAGCTGAGATCAAGATGGCGAGCGGGAATCAGATCGAATATCATGGGAAAAAATACTAGAGCTCAAACGAATTGTTGAATTCCGAGGACAAAATTTTCAACCGACCAAAAGTCACCAAAAGGTCCGTCGAGATTTTTCTTGCCAACTAGCTCTCCAGCGCCACGGAACTGGGAACCGGCGGTAAACCGTCAACCTGGTTTTGTTTGTTTGTTTGGACTCGCGTTCCCAGCTGGGTGCAGCTGGGCGAGGACCGGTCCCGCAGAAGCACACGGGCAGCGCTAAGCAGCGCTTCGGCTGCCGACAATTCACATTCTGTGACTGTAGCTCCTTCGAGGAGCCACGCGGCCTCGGCCACATCCCTCCAAACGAGGGGCACGGCACTAGAAACAGCAAACTCATGCCCAGCAGGGAAGGGGCCCACGGTTCTCGCGGAAGCGATGCCTATCTCACTGGGATTGCACTGAGTATTGATTAAGCCGATCTGAAGCCAGAAACCACATCCTGATCCTTGCTGGTCAACCCCGCCATCAAAGCCTCCCCTGATAGCGAACGGTACGAGATAAGTTTCGAATGGATATAGATAACGATGAGTTCTGTAGAATGTGCGGCCATATCTGGCCTCATGCGTCAATTCATCCGCTCGTGTATTGTCCTCCCTGAATTCGTGTCTCCATATCTCACGTCCCAAGGCAGCAGGCCTCAGATTGAAACACGCGGCGAGCTCAAAGGTACAATCAATCATGGCAGCTGTCCTCTTGCAGTAGCCACGATTCTCACATCTCCATTTACCCTGGAGCCAGGAGCAGATAAGTAGTGAGTCACCCTTGAACTCAGCAGCAAAACCCTCTGACGATATGTCCCACACAGTCGCGCGTTCCTGGATCATCGCATATCGTATTGCAAGCTTGGCGGACTCTTTGGGGTCATACTTGGGGTGCAGAGGGTTGGTCGCGGTATCGACCATCTCAGTATCGGCCTTCTCACGAGCCTCAGGGGAGCCTCGAGGTCCATTAGGAGAGCCCTTCCAAGACACCACAAAGTAATCATAGACCTTAGATTTGTTGTATTGTATAAGGAGTTGCTTCCATACCTCCAAGAATTGAACCCAATCACCCCGTACAGACTCCCACCACTTTTCCCCAAAGAACTGAATGTATGGGAACTGCCAAGACCGTCCGCCCACAGACACAGGGCCTCCACGAAGCCGTTTGCCCGAACTAGATAAGGCCCTGCTGCCGTGTTGTCGTAGAACCTCTGTTATTGTGTCGCGAGCCGTGACCCAGCCAACATTGTACATCATAAGCGCACGTCGGGAGTCTCGAAAGGCCCTCCTCCCCTTTGAGACGGCAAGCGGCTCGTCTCTGAGAGTGTGGGTAGCTCCCTCTCCAGAGGGCATCGGCTGTGAGCGGGCAATGGAACAGGCGACCTGCGAGCAGAGATCCTCCAGCCTCCTCTCCATGTCCGTACTCCTCCCCTCCGCTTCCATCACAGTCGCAGCAGGTATATCCTCCCCCCGCCCCTCCGTAAAGCGAACACGTTTAGCACGTTGAGTCGTTGATCCCTCCACCTCAACCTCCGTCCTTGCCGTCCTGTCCTCCTCCAAAGATAGTAAATATTGCCTCGTGGAGCGCATCATGCCCCAGCTCTTCCAGCACAGCATCTGCACAGCCGATGGGAAACCCCCATCGCAGAAGATTGTCCTGACACGTGTCAGTGCAGCTGGCCGCCATACCTCCCACCCCACATCTCCTGGCTTCCTCCTCCCTGACATTCTCAGAAGACACATACCCTCGAACGCATGAATAACCCTCACACACTCACTGTCAATCGTGATGGCCTCTGCTGCATATAAAAGGCGGCTCTGCACAGTCGATTGATATCGACGAAACTTCTTCACCAGAGGCAACGCCCTGCACGTAAAATACTGCACCTGCGCAAAGAACGCCCGTCGGGCCTGCTGGACGCGCTCCTGCACATCCGTGTGGATAGCAGTGAAACTTCTGGGAATCTGATATCCCAGCACATTCAAACTCTCAACACGCTTGAAAGGTACAATCCGCGAGCCAATCTGAACCGTGACCGTATCAGTGTACTGAGTACCACACACCATCATTTCTAAACTCTCCTCCTTCCACTCCATCCCCCACTCCCTGAGAGCAGTAGTGAAGGCAGTGGCTGCTACCTGCGCCTCCGATGCTGACTTGGCGGCCAGAAAAATATTGTCGGCCCAGAGAGCATGATTCCACCGTGCGTACCGGCAGTGATCGTCATGGCATGGCATCTCGACTCCGACACCGCGCTGGTCCAGGCGAGCAATCACATCCCGCCACATAGCAATAGTGACAATAGTAAACGCGATAGGTGATTCGGTACCCCCAGTGCGGAGTGACCTGTCCCATTGCACATTTGGGATTGTCACTCCTTCAAACAGCACCGTGCATGAGGTAGATGAGAGAGGCTCCAATAACGCATACTGTAACCGTGCACTGATCCCCAGGGCCGTCATCGCTCTCGAGACTGTCGGCAGCGTCACAGCATCGAACGCCCGCTCGATGTCACAGCTGAGGAGCCACGCCGTTTGATCTCGCCCCCATGTGGAAGCATGCTGTGCAATACATTTCATGGCCGATGAAATCTCCCAGCAACGCCGTCCGCTGGTAAAACCGTAGACCGCCATATCACTCATGAAGGGTTCCACACATCTTTCCAGTAAAATCGTCACGCACGTGAGATACCACTTGGCCAAGGTATTTCCAACAAGCAGGTTCCTTGTTTGTCGCAATGTTTCCAGTTTACTCGTTTTCGGCATAAGTGTTAGGTATACTTCCTGCCATTCCCTTGGCGTCGGGCGAAGCCCGTTGAATATATCAGAGAAAACCTTACCAATAGAACGCACTGACCTCCACGAAAGAGCCTTGAGAAGTTCAACCGAGATGCCATCGGGCCCACAGGCCCGTCCTGTTCGGAGTCTGCTCCGCGCCTGCAGAATAGTAGAGTATGTGATCGTAAGTGTGTTGTCCGAAGAGGCTGTTGATTGAGATGCATGGCGACGCAGTGTGGACACTAGCTCCCGATTGCGGGCTCTGGAGTCATCACAAGTCATACTCTGCACAGCATATCGCTCCACCTCCTCCGCCCATAGTTCCCTGTCCTCCGTCATCATAGTCGTAGGACCCACATGACCTCGTCAACCTGGTTACCGCCGGGAACCTCGTAGAGCTCTTTTCTTGCACGGCAATCGACGAAACACATGAAGAAAGCTTCTGGAGCGAGAAACGAAAAACTCGAAAAATCACGTTTTTCTGTTTTTATCCAACATCGGTTCCCAAGTGTTTTGATAGTAATACTGCACCTACAGACCTGAAAATTTTACTGGCAGACGCGACATAACCCACTACAGGTGCGAAAAATCTGCTTTCTTAAAATGAATTGTCAAATATCTTTCAAATCTTCGCAAAAACACCCAAAAGTTATCACTTTGTCCTTTCTGGTCGAATCGACCAACTGGGCGCCGGCGGTAAACCGTCAACCTTTGTTACCGCCGGGGGACTCGTAGAGCTTCCTGAGAACATATAATGTCGAAAAAAATTACAGAGAACAAATAGTTTTTCAGCCCAAGCAATTCCAGACCTCTGCTGCATGCGACAGGCGGACGCGTCTGATGTCTCTGAATCGATTCCTGTGATTACCAACCCTGCAGCCCCCCCTACCCCGAGTTAAGTGCAGGGAACCGACAGCACCTCTCAGGATGACTCGAGCAATACGAATAGTTTTGCGGACCTAGTTTGGGCAGCAGACAGAGTTCGGAGCTCTGGGTTCGAAAGGCGGACGCGTCTGATGTCTCCGAATCGATTCCAGTGATTACCAGCCATGCAGCCCCCTACAGGCCGAGTTAAGTGCAGAGAACCGACAGCATCTCTCAATATGACTCGAACAATACGAATAGTTTCGCGATTCTAGATCGGGCAGGAGACCGAGTTGAGAGCTCTAGATTCAACAGACAACAGCCACTGATGATTCTGAATCAGATTCTGTACGCATCAGCTCTGTAGCTGTTCTGTAGCTCGAGTTAAGTACAGAAAACCGAGAGCGTCTGTCAAGATAACTCGAATAATACGAATAGGTTTACGGACCTAGCTCGGCTAGCAGACCGAGTTCAGACCTCTGGGTTCAACAGGCGAACGCGCCTCATGATTCTGAATGGATTAGCTGTGCTTACCAGCTCTGTAGCTGTCCTGAAGCTCGAGTTATCTTGAGAAAACCGTCACCGCCTATCAAGATAACTCGAAACGGCCGATCCCGCCTGCCTGCTTTTTGGCAGTAAAAGCTACCCGATCGAGCTGAGATCAAGATGACGAGCGGGAATAAGATCGAATATCCTGGGAAAAAATACTAGAGCTCTAACGAATGTTCAAATTTTGAGAACAAAATTTTCAACCGACCAAAAGTCATCAAAAGGTCCGTCGAGATTTTTCTTGCCAACTGGGCGCCGGCGGTAAACCGTCAACCTGGTTTTTTGTGTTTACGCGGGCTGGCGAGGCGCTGGTCTTCAGCGCAGCCCGTGTCAGCTACGCAGCCTGGCAACTGAGCAGCAGTGAAACGAGCACCTACCCACGGAGGCGGGCTGAGGTGTCATATAACATTGCTAAACTTGAAGACGATTCCCGAGCCCAGGAGGGCGTAGGGATAACACATCATCAAGAAGCAAAATCACTGTCATCAAATTGCTGTAGCTGTATGCGTATGGCACGTGTCAATGCTTCGGCAGCGGACAACTCACATTCGGTGATCGTGGCGCCTGGCTCCAGCCAGGCCGCAGCAGCAGCGTCTCTCCAAATCAACGGTGTGTCAGCATGATAATGTAGAGAGGAAGAGGTCGGGTAGGGGGAGTATCGTGTAGAACACACTCCATGCCGAGACGCCCGTGAGGACATGTTGAGATAGCCAACCTGCATCCAGTAACCGCATGCACTGCCCTTGCTGCACACTCCCCCGTCGTACCCTCCACGACAGGCGACTACCTTCAAAGAATCTTGTTCGAAAGGATATCGATGGCAATAGTTATGATGAAATGTGTGGCCATCCCTGGCCAAATGAGTAAGTTCGTCTGCTCGGGTGTTTGCTTCACGAAATTCATGTACAAATATGTCTCTCCCAACGTTCGATGCCCGTGCTCGGTGTGAAAGGCTAAGTGCGTACATGTCATTGACACACCTGTGTACACGCTCACGATATGCACGATTATGACAACGCCAACGTCCCGTAAGCCAGCTCTGGACCAACAAAGAGTCTCCCTTGATCTCAATTCCAACTCCGTTCGACATGATATCAAATACAGCTTCCCGTTCATTAATAATCGCCAACCGTCTTGCTTGTTTCATGTTCTCCTCCTCCGTCGCCTCCTCGTTCCTTCCAGTTCCCTCCTTACACTCTCTCCCAACATCTCCTCCTGGTACCTGTTTCCAATTCGTGCAGAAGTACTCGAATATCTTAGGCCTACCATACGTGCGTAAAAGTGCTTCCCATGTCTGCAGAAATGTGGCATATCCTGGTCGGAAGGTCTCCCACCACTCATCCCCATGAGTCTGTATGTACGGGTACTGCCAAGACCGCTGCCCAACACTATCTCCTCCCGCGCGCAGCCGTTTGCCTTCAGAGGCACGCCTACGATCTCCATGACAGCGGAGACATTCAGTGAGAGCCATGCGGTGCGCTTCCCAAGTCTTGTGTGTACAAAGCAATGCCGTGCGAGAATCAACAAATGCACGTCTCGTGGTATCAGGATGTGGCTCAATCTTGCGTACAACACGTCGGCCGTCAGCGCCATCATTTTGCTGAGAGCCGCTCGAGACCCCATCCTCACAACTTACTCCTGAACCTGGGCCTGTCCACCGGGGAGGCCCAGGATTTGTGAAGTCAAAATTGCCGTAGGCCGTGCTTACCGAATGCGCGACGCTCCAACTCTTCCACGCCACGATCTGGACGATGCTAGGAAATCCCAGCGAGCAGAAAGAAGCCCTCGCTGTGTCAAGCATATGTGGCTTCCAGACCTCCCATCTCTGTCCCGCAGGCTTCCTTCGACAATGCATGGCCAGCAGGCATCTGCCCTCAAAGGTATGCAGCAATCGAACACCTTCAGGGTCCAGCGTACATGTATCCAATCCGTATGCTAATACACTCTGTACCAGGCTCTGATACCGTCGATACCGCTTACGAAGAGGGAGAGCACGACAACGATAATACTTAGCTTGCCCATAAAACGCGCGCCGTGCACACTCAACCCGAAATTGTATGTCCTCGTGCGTGCCCCCATACTGCTGCGAGACGATCGTTCCCAACACATTCAGCTGAGAGACTGACTTGAACGGGACCTGCACCCCCTGGATATCAGCGAAGAAAGTAGTGGTATCGCGGTCGCCCACCACCATCGATTCAAGTGAATCTGACTTCCACTCTAGTCCCCATGTACGTAAAGCGTGAGTGAGTGTGTTGATCATCAGCTGCATCTGAGCCGATGTACTGGCCACGAGATATATATTATCTGCCCAAATCGCATGATTGTAAACATGTGCGCGCGTAGAGCTCTTTTCTTGCCCAGCTCCTCGGAACACGTGAAGCAAGCTTAAGCGAGAGCCAAAAACTCTAAAAAAATGATCGCATACAAATAGTTTTGCGGAATTAGCTCGAGAAGCAGACTCTGTTCAGAGCTCTAGATGCTTCAGCCAAACGCCCTTGATGATTATGTATCGGTTTCTGTGCGTACCACCTCTGTAGCTGTGCTACAGCTAGAGTTAAGTGCAGAATACCGACAGCGCCTCTAAAAAGAACTTGAGAAATACAAATAGTGTTGTGGACCTAGCTCGACTAGCAGAACGAGTTCAGGCCTCTCGATGCAACAGACGCAAGCGCGTTACTGAATCAGTTTATGTGCGCACCAGCTCTGTAGCTCCTCTGAATCTTGAGTTGAGTACAGAAAACCGGCATCACTGGTGAAAATGACTTTTACGGACCTAGCTCGAGTAGCAGACCGAGTTCAGGCCTCTGGATGCAACAGGCGAACGCGCCTGATCATTCTGAATCGGTTTCTGTAAGCATCAGCTCTGTAGCTCTCGAAATCTCGAGTTAAGTACAGAAAACCGTGAACGCGTGTCAAGATGACTCGGAACGCAGTTGGTTCCAGCAAGTCTTTCGATAGTAATATTGCAGCTACGGACCTGAGAATTTAACTGGCAGACGCGGCATAACCCACTCCACGTGAGAAAAAATACCGGTTTCTCAGAATGAATTGTCAAATATCTTTCAAATCAAAGCAAAACCGACCCAAGGTTATCACATTGTCTCTTTTGGTCGGGTCGGCCAACTAGCTCCACCCCGCGCCGGAATTCCTCTAGCTCATCGATGCCGAAGAGCTCTACGAGGTATTTTTGGACTGCCAACGTGAAGTCGGTCCCTGGCTTCGCTCGGGAGAAGCTCGGGAGAATTTTTCGACGGAATGAACTAAAAATTTGCGAGGTAACTTCTGTAATGTCAAGCTTCGCTCTGCGCAAATAGCAGCCCAAACGAATTGTTAGAACTGCAAAATCGGCTGAGCCAGGCCGCGGAAGGCATGATCGCGTCCCTTTTCGACATTTCGCCAACTAGCTCCACCCTGTCGCCGAATTCCTCTAGCTCTTCTACCATCAGAGCTCTACGAGGCACTAGAAGTGCAAGCAGACGCCTGAGAGAACTAGAAGTGCAAGCAGATAGCTTCTGATGGCATTTTCTGCAAAACTGGAAAATTGCACTTTTGGACTGCCAACGTGAAGTCGGTCCCTGGCTTCGCTCGGGAGAATTTTCGACGGAATGAACTAAGAATTTGTGAGGTAACTTCTGTAATGCCAAGCTTCGCTCTGCGCAAATAGCAGCCCAAACGAATTGTTAGAACTGCAAAATCGGCTGAGCCAGGCCGCGGAAGGTATGATCGCGTCCCTTTTCGACATTTCGCCAACTAGCTCCACCCTGTCGCCGAATTCCTCTAGCTCTTCTACCAGCAGAGCTCTACGAGGCACTAGAAGTGCAAGCAGACGCCTGGGAGAACTAGAAGTGCAAGCATATAGCTTCTGATGGCATTTTCTGCAAGACTGGAAAATTGCATGTTTGGACTGCCAACGTGAAGTCGGTCCCTGGCTTCGCTCGGGAGAATTTTTCGACGGAATGAACTAAGAATGTGTGGGGTAACTTCTGTAATGCCAAGCTTCGCTCTGCGCAAATAGCAGCCCAAACGACTTGTTAGAACTGCAAAATCGGCTGAGCCAGGCCGCGGAAGGTATGATCGCGTCCCTTTTCGACATTTCGCCAACTAGCTCCACCCTGTCGCCGAATTCCTCTAGCTCTTCTACCATCAGAGCTCTACGAGGCACTAGAAGTGCAAGCAGACGCCTGAGAGAACTAGAAGTGCAAGCAGATAGCTTCTGATGGCATTTTCTGCAAAACTGGAAAATTGCATTTTTGGACTGCCAACGTGAAGTCGGTCCCTGGCTTCGCTCGAGAGAATTTTTCGACGGAATGAACTAAGAATTTGTGAGGTAACTTCTGTAATGCCAAGCTTCGCTCTGCGCAAATAGCAGCCCAAACGAATTGTTAGAACTGCAAAATCGGCTGAGCCAGGCCGCGGAAGGTATGATCGCGTCCCTTTTCGACATTTCGCCAACTAGCTCCACCCTGTCGCCGAATTCCTCTAGCTCTTCTACCATCAGAGCTCTACGAGGCACTAGAAGTGCAAGCAGACGCCTGAGAGAACTAGAAGTACAAGCAGATAGCTTCTGATGGCATTTTCTGCAAGACTGGAAAATTGCACTTTTGGGCTGCCAACGTGAAGTCGGTCCCTGGCTTCGCTCGGGAGAATTTTTCGACGGAATGAACCAAGAATTTGTGAGGTAACTTCTGTAATGCCAAGCTTCGCTCTGCGCAAATAGCAGCCCAAACGAATTGTTAGAACTGCCAAAATCGGCTGAGCCAGGCCGCGGAAGGTATGATCGCGTCCCTTTTCGACATTTCGCCAACTAGCTCCACCCTGTCGCCGAATTCCTCTAGCTCTTCTACCATCAGAGCTCTACGAGGCACTAGAAGTGCAAGCAGACGCCTGAGAGAACTAGAAGTGCAAGCAGATAGCTTCTGATGGCATTTTCTGCAAAACTGGAAAATTGCATTTTTGGACTGCCAACGTGAAGTCGGTCCCTGGCTTCGCTCGGGAGAATTTTTCGACGGAATGAACTAAGAATTTGTGGAGGTAACTTCTGTAATGCCAAGCTTCGCTCTGCGCAAATAGCAGCCCAAACGAATTGTTAGAACTGCAAAATCGGCTGAGCCAGGCCGCGGAAGGTATGATCGCGCCCCTTTTCGACATTTCGCCAACTAGCTCCACCCTGCCGCCGAATTCCTCTAGCTCTTCTGCCATCAGAGCTCTACGAGGCACAAGAAGTGCAAGCAGACGCCTGAGAGAACTAGAAGTGCAAGCAGATAGCTGCTGGTGGCATTTTCTCTAAAACTGGAAAATTGCATTTTTGGACTGCCAACGTGAAGTCGGTCCCTGGCTTCGCTCGGGAGAATTTTTCGACGGAATGAACTAAGAAGTTGTGAGGTAACTTCTGGAATACCAATCTTCGCTCTGCGCATATAGCAGCCCAAACGAATTTTTAGAACTGCAAAATCGGCTGAGCCAGGCCGCGGAAGGTATGATCGCGTCCCTTTTCGACATTTCGCCAACTAGCTCCACCCTGTCGCCGAATTCCTCTAGCTCTTCTACCATCAGAGCTCTACGAGGCACTAGAAGTGCAAGCAGACGCCTGAGAGAACTAGAAGTGCAAGCAGATAGCTTCTGATGGCATGTTCTGCAAGACTGGAAAATTGCATGTGTGGACTGCCAACGTGAAGTCGGTCCCTGGCTTCGCTCGGGAGAATTTTTCGACGGAATGAACCAAGAATTTGTGAAGTAACTTCTGTAATGCCCAGCCTCGCTCTGCGCAAATAGCAGCCCAAACGAATTGTTAGAACTGCAAAATCGGCTGATCCAGGCCGCGGAAGGTATGATCGCGTCCCTTTTCGACATGTCGCCAACTAGCTCCACCTGTCGCCGAATTCCTCTAGCTCTTCTACCATCAGAGCTCTACGAGGCACTAGAAGTGCAAGCAGACGCATGAGAGAACTAGAAGTGCAAGCAGATAGCTTCTGATGGCATTTTCTGCAAAACTGGAAAATTGCATTTTTGGGCTGCCAACGTGAAGTCGGTCCCTGGCTTCGCTCGGGAGAATTTTTCGACGGAATGAACTAAGAATTTGTGAGGTAACTTCTGTAATGCCAAGCTTCGCTCTGCGCAAATAGCAGCCCAAACGAATTGTTAGAACTGCAAAATCGGCTGAGCCAGGCCGCGGAAGGTATGATCGCGTCCCTTTTCGACATTTCGCCAACTAGCTCCACCCTGTCGCCGAATTCCTCTAGCTCTTCTACCATCAGGGCTCTACGAGGCATTCCTCTAGCTCTTCTACCATCAGAGCTCTACGAGGCACTAGAAGTGCAAGCAGACGCCTAAGAGAACTAGAAGTGCAAGCAGATAGCTTCTGATGGCATGTTCTGCAAAACTGGAAAATTGCATTGTTGGACTGCCAACGTGAAGTCGGTCCCTGGCTTCGCCCGGGAGAACTTTTCGACGGAATGAACAAGAAGTTGTGAGGTACTTCTGTAATGCCAAGCTTCGCTCTGCGCAAATAGCAGCCCAAACGAATTGTTAGAACTGCAAAATCGGCTGAGCCAGGCCGCGGAAGGTATGATCGCGTCCCTTTTCGACATTTCGCCAACTAGCTCCACCCTGTCGCCGAATTCCTCTAGCTCTTCTACCATCAGAGCTCTACGGGGCACTAGAAGTGCAAGCAGACGCCTGAGAGAACTAGAAGTGCAAGCAGATAGCTTCTGATGGCATTTTCTGCAAAACTGGAAAATTGCATTTTTGGACTGCCAACGTGAAGTCGGTCCCTGGCTTCGCTCGGGAGAATTTTTCGACGGAATGACCTAAGAATTTGTGAGGTAACTTCTGTAATGCCAAGCTTCGCTCTGCGCAAATAGCAGCCCAAACGAATTGTTAGAACTGCAAAATCGGCTGAGCCAGGCCGCGGAAGGTATGATCGCGTCCCTTTTCGACATTTCGCCAACTAGCTCCACCCTGTCGCCGAATTCCTCTAGCTCTTCTACTATCAGAGCTCTACGAGGCACTAGAAGTGCAAGCAGACGCATGAGAGAACTAGAAGTGCAAGCAGATAGCTTCTGATGGCATGTTCTGCAAGACTGGAAAATTGCATGTTTGGACTGCCAACGCGAAGTCGGTCCCTGGCCTCGCTCGGGAAAATTTTTCGGCGGAATGAACTAAGAATTTGTGAGGTAACTTCTGTAATGCCAAGCTTCGCTCTGCGCAAATAGCAGCCCAAACGAATTGTTAGAACTGCCAAATCGGCTGAGCCAGGCCGCGGAAGGCATGATCGCGTCCCTTTCCGACATTTCGCCAACTAGCTCCACCCTGTCGCCGAATTCCTCTAGCTCTTCTACCATCAGAGCTCTACGAGGCACTACAAGTGCAAGCAGACGCCTGAGAGAACTAGAAGTGCAAGCAGATAGCTTCCGATGGCATGTTCTGCAAGACTAAAAAACTGCATTTTTGGACTGTCGACGTGAAGTCGGCCCCTGGCTTCGCTCGGGAGAATTTTTCGACGGAATGAACTAAGAATTTGCGAGGTAACTTCTGTAATGCCAAGCTTCGCTCTGCGCAAATAGCAGCCCAAACGAATTGTTAGAACTGCAAAATCGGCTGAGCCAGGCCGCGGAAGGTATGATCGCGCCCCTTTTCGACATTTCGCCAACTAGCTCCACCCTGTCGCCGAATTCCTCTAGCTCTTCTACCATCAGAGCTCTACGAGGCACTAGAAGTGCAAGCAGACGCCTGAGAGAACTAGAAGTGCAAGCAGAAGTGCAGAAAGAGCTAGAAGTGCAAGCAGATAGCTTCTGATGGCATTTCCTGTAAAACTGGAAAATTGCATTTTTGGACTGTCAACGTGAAGTCTGTCCCTGGCTTCGCACGGGAGAATTTTTCCACGGAATGAACTAAGAATTTGTGAGATAACTTCGGTAATGCAAAGCTTCGATCTGCGCAATTAGCAGCCCAAACGAATTGTTAGAACTGCAAAATCGGCTGAGCCAGGCGGAAGGTAAGATCGCGTCCCTTTTCGACATCTCGCCAACTAGCTCCAGTCGCCGAATTCCTCTACCATCGAGCGCTACGAGGCACTAGAAGTGCAAGCAGACGCCTGAAAGACTAGAAGTGCAAGCAGATAGCTTATGATGGCATTTTCTGTGAAACTGGAAAATTGCATTGTTTGACTGTCAACGTGAAGTCGGTCCCTGGCATAATTGTTCGACGGAGCGAACTGAGAATGCGCGGGGAAACTTCTGTAATGCGACGCTCGCTCTGCGCAATTAGCAGCCCCAAACGACTTGTTAGAACTGCCAAATCGGCTGAGCCAGGCTGCAGAGGGTATGATCGCGCTCCTTTTCGACCTTTCGCCTACTAGCTCCACCCTGCCGCCGAATTCCTCAAGCTCTTTCTACCATCAGAGCTCCACGAGGCACTAGAAGTGCAAACAGACGCCTGAAAGAACTAGAAGTGCAAGCAGATAGCTTCTGAAGACATTTCTGTAAAACTGGAAAATTGCATTTTTGGGCTGTCAACGCGAAGTCGGTCCCTGGTTTCGCTCGGGAGAATTTTTCGACCGAATGAACTAAGAATTTGTGGGGAAACTTCTGTAATGCAAAGCTTCGCTCTGCGCAATTAGCAGCCCAAACGAATTGTTAGAACTGCAACATCGGCTGGGCCAGGCCGCGGAAGGTATGATCGCGTCCCTTTCCGACATTTCGCCAACTAGCTCCACCCTGTCGCCAAATTCCTCTAGCTCGTCTACCATCAGAGCTCTACGAGGCACCAGAAGTACAAGCAGACGCCTGAAAGAACTAGAAGTGCAAGCAGATAGCTTCTGATGACATGTTCTGTAAAACTGGAAAATTGCATTTTTGGGCTGTCAACGCGAAGGCGCCCCCTGGCTTCGCTCGGGAGAATTT
>CAUYUJ010008196.1:0-41720 GCA_963575745.1 Prorocentrum cordatum | reverse complement strand
AGCGCGTGGACGGCGGAGGTGCGGCTGCTCCCCGGCGCTGCGCCCCCTCGCCCCGCGTGTGCGCGTGTCCAGACTTCGGCTCGCCTCGCTTCGCCGTGGCGGGGGGGGAGACTCGGGGGCAACGATACCGTCGAAGCCCATGCCAAGAGTCAGGCGATCGCAAAGATTGGATCCAGGGGGCGTGGATTAACGACGGGCCCCGTTTCCATGGGAAATCGCTGAGCTCCGCCGCCGAACGAGGCAGCACCGGCCGCATTTTGGGGAGGGCCCCTCCCCCGATTCATGGACTTGGCGACTGCGCGCCAAATCCATGGATCGCTAATCCATGATTGCGCGCCCCCGAAAGAGGCACCCTGCTTGCCTCCAGGGTGCCTTGGCTTCTCTTGGGCTTCGATGGTTTTGCGGCTCGATGGTTTTTTTTCGGCGGAGAGCGTGCTGTTCCCACGCCACAAAGTCAGTGGACGCCCTGGGGTCTCAGGGTTGGGCTTCCTGTGGGAGGTTTCTTGCCGTCGAGCTTCTGCTGTAAGGGGGTGATACGCACAGGGGGGGACACATCGACCCCCAGGCGTCCATTGATCGCCGTGAGTGGCCCGATAGCCCCACCCCGCCCAGGAAGGTGCGGTTTCGCTGTCGGGGGCTCATCGCCGACCCATCGCCGATGTGTCGCCGATTCCAGGTCGATGCCCCCCCCCCTCTGCCAGTCCCCCGCCTGTCGCCGTCCCTCAGAAGCGGGTTCTCCTTGCCTGTCGCCGTCCCTCAGAAGCGGGTTCTCTCTGGGCCGTCCACGGGCCCGGGGGACTGTCGGGAAACGACCCGGGATGAAGACCTCGTCCTGGGGGAAGGCCCCGGGGTCCAGGATTAAGTCGGGCCTGTCCCTCTACAGGGGGAAAATTGCAAAATAGTCTAAACAATAGTCCGGGGACGATTTTTCTAGCATGCTTGGCTATGTTTGAGCATGTTGGGTGTGTTTTTTTTATGTTTCGACCAAACGTTTCCGCCTGCAGGGGGACACGCCCGACCTGAGTCCAGGATCCGTTTCCCTCATGGCCCGTTACGGGACGTGAAAACGACCACAGCCACTGCTTTTCTTTTGTTGCCGCCTTCCAGCTAGCAGAAACAAAGCAGTACTTGTGGTCATTTTCGTGAAGCTTGGCACCAGGGACATGACCACAACCACTGCTTCTTATTCTTCTTCTTCTTCTTCTTCTTCTTCTTCGGCCGGCTGGAGGGCGGCACAAACAAGAAGCAGTGGCTGTGGTCATTTTCCCGTCCCGCACCCGTGTCCACCGTGCTAGATCCCCAGAGATCCGACGTTGTGATTTTTTCAAAGCGCGGTCCCCAGAAGTCTCGACCGATTCCCCAGGACCGGTTTCTCATCCTGAGTCGTTTTGTTTACGGCCCCGAGGCCCGGCGAGGGCATCCAAGGGCCGATAAATGTATGAAAAACCTCCGTCTTGATTTTTTCAACACGTTGGATCTCCGGGTCTCCGAGCCCCCCCCCCCCGGCCCCCCCCGCGCCCGCGCGCTCTTCCCCCGCGCCCGGCGCGCCTCAGGTGAACGCCCCGGCGCGCCCCGCCGCTGCTCGCACGCGGAGTGGGGCACACAGGGCGTCCAGACTTCGGGCGGATCGACTCTGCCCGGCGTCGGCGGCGAAATCCGAGGCCCGCCCTCTCGGGGGCGGAAAAGAGGGGGATGATGACTAGGGGGGGGGGGAGATCATGGCGTGGGCCATGATGTTTCCCCCGATTTCCTGGCGCCTCTTCTTATTTCGTTACGTCCCTGGCCCCCCCGCTGGGCCGCGCACATGCCGCCGGTCATGATTTGCACCCCCCCTCTTGGACACCCCCCTCTTGGCCGCTCCCGACCCTCGCCGATCAACGATTCAGGCAACTCGGTCGGCGGCAGGGATAGGCCCTGGAAGTCGTCGAAAACGTGGCGAAACAGCAGTCAGCCCACCCCCGCCTCCCATGGGTTCAAGATGAAGCTGCTGTTGGCGGGAGTGGGACTCGCATGTCGCCACCTACAGAGACGGCTCCTCTCCTTCATCTCGGCCTCCTGGGGGTCGTCTTCGGGCCCCAACGACCAGCAGGAGCGCACCCAGGGCGGCACGAGGCTCTTGGGAAAGGGTCGAGACCGCTGGGGCCTGCGGACCTCTGGTCGCCCAGTGGGGCGCGCGCTGCCGACCTCGGCTCGGCTGTGGCCAAGGTATGACGTAGACCGGTTTCGCCCCGAACGAGTTAAGGCAGTCAGACCGGACGATCAAACACCTTGATGCGAGTAGTCTGTCAGCATCGGGCTGACGTGTTGTCCCTTGCGGGACTCTCCTGGGCTAGATTGACGACTGAGCACGTGCACGCAGAGGCACGGAGGTTCGCAGGCGATTCGCTCATCCCCGGATCCCCGAGTTCGGCCCCAAAAGCTGGGCTTCCAGGGAAAAAAGGAAAAGGGGACACACACACACTCACACACACATCACCACCCACCAAACCACCCCAACCCAACCCGAAGGCTTCAATTTGCCCTCCATTTCCAGTGGGGGGGGGGGTCCAGGAACATCGAGAAAACACGCATGGAGCCCATAGCCCCCCAACCCGAAATTCGGGTCTTCGGGTTGGGTTGTGGTGGTCTGGTAGGTAGTCAACACACACACACACACAAACTCTGGGATGCACCCGCAGGGGGGGCCCCTCGGACGCACCCCACCTCGAGGGTGGACGCCCCCGCACTGTACAACCCCAGGGTCGGGCCCCGGAGTCCTGGTCTGGTCCAGAGCCCCCCTCCTCCTCCTCCTCCGCCTCCTCCTCCTCCTCCGCCTCCTCCTCCTCCGCCTCCTCCTCCGCCTCCTCCTCCTCCTCCGCCTCCTCCGCCTCCTCCTCCTCCTCCTCCTCCCCGCCTCCTCCCTCCTCCGCCTCCTCCTCCTCCGCCTCCTCCTCCTCCTATTCCTCCTCCTCCTCCTCCGCCTCCTCCTCCTCCTCCGCTCTCCGCCTCCGCCTCCTCCTCCTCCGCCTCCTCCTCCGCCTCCGCCTCCTCTTCCGCCTCCGCCTCCTCCTCCTCCTCCTTCTCCTCCTCCTCCTCCTCCTCCTCCTCCTCCTCCTCCTCCTCCTCCACTGTATTCCCCAAAGAGTCGGGGACTGGGGCCGCCTTGCTCCCGTGCAAGGATCACTGCTCCAGCACGTGCTCCAAGGCCCCAGACAGGACCGCTGAAGTGCAAGCGCTGTTTGGTCGTCTGGTGCCGTCGTCGTCGTCGTCGTCGTCGTCGTCGTCGTCGTCGTCGTCGTCGTCGTCGTCGTCGTCGTCGTCGTCGTCGTCGTCGTCGTCGTCGTCGTCGTCGTCGTCGTCTTCCGCCTGCTTCCTTTCCTCCTGCCCCCCTCCTGGCAGCAGCAGACAGCGAGAGTGCGGGGACGGCGAGGATGATGTGGATCGGCCTCTGCCCGTGAGGCCGCTCTGCCGCCGTTCGGCGGCGAGCCCGAGGGGGCAGCGAGAAGGGGCGGGCCCCCCCAGAAGGCGCGGGAACCCCCTAAGGCCCCCCCGAGAAGTGTGCTGAGCCTTCCACGAAGACGCGGAACACCTCTCGGAAGGCCAGGTGGGAAACACTGCCGCCCGAGGAGGCCTTCTCCTTCTCGTTCCCCCCCCCTGGCGCTCGCCGCCGAGCCACCGCGCGGTCGATCCTTCCTCTCCCTCGCAGCTCCTGCGCCTCCCGCTGCTGCGCCCCCTGCGCAAAGAAAACGAGCTTCAAACCAGGCGTTCTCTTGCACAGCAGATCTAGGATAGCTCCACGGACAAGGAGAGGCTCCAAGAACACGCCCAGGGGCCAGTCCAGGCTCTTGTCTTGAGCGAGGTCTGGAGCCCACGAAAGTTGATGCTGTGTCGTAAGATGTCTCATGGGTGGAATCAAAAGCATACGGCGGTCCGCGCGGACCTGGTCGGCCCCCTTGGCGTTAAATCGGGCCTGTCCCTCTACAGGGGGAATATTCAAAAGTAGTCGAAAAATAGTCTGGGGACCATTTTTTGACAATGCTTGATCATCTTTGGAGTATGGTTTGAGTATTTCTAATTTTTCACCCAAAATCCCCCTGTCGGGGGACATGCCCGACCTAACCTTGGCGGCGCCTCCAGCACCGCCCCTGGCGAGCTCCGCGCGCTGAGGCGGAGGAGTCCGGCCGGCGCCGACCTAAGTACTCCGCGCGGGTCTGCGCAGGCCTCCGCTGATGGAGTGCCTACTGCGCCTTCTGGCCTCCCCTCGCCTTGCTCCTCCTCTTCTCTCGTCCCTGGATCCCGCGTGCTCGATCTGCGGAAGTTGGCATGTGGTGCTGCCGATCGTGGGGGGCACGAGCGGGTCCAGGGCCTGCGGGCCACATCGCATGCCAGCTCTGAGATGGAAGATAAGTGTGCCATTGTCCTCCTCCTCCTCCGAGGAGGAGGAGGAGGTGAAGGACGAGGGGGGAGGACGAGGAGGAGGGGGGAGGACGAGGAAGAGGGAGGAGGAGGAGGAGGAGGAGGAGGAGGAGGAGGAGGAGGAGGAGGAGGAGGAGGAGGAGGAGGGGCAAAAGGAAAATGATGATGATGATGATGATGATGATGATGATGATGATGATGATGATGATGATGATGATGATGATGATGATGATGATGATGATGATGATGATGATGATGATGATGATGATGATGATGATGATGATGATGGATGGTGATGATGATGATGATGATGATGATGATGATGATGGAGGGGTTCGCAGCCGTTGCCCGGCCGTGCCCTCCTTCCTCTCCCACTTTTCCCCCCCCCTCGCCGCGCCATCGCCTGGGCTCCTGCTGGAGCGGGCGCGCTGGCAGGCGGCGGCCGCGGCACTGGAGGCAGCTTCTGGATTCTGGACGGGGTGGCGACCCCCGACCGTATCCTTGCATCCTTGCCTCTGCCTTTCCTGATCCTGGCCCCCTGGAGGCTCCGAGCGAATCGGGATGGCATGGCAGAAAGTCGAAAGGCGCCGCATGGGCCGCAAGGCAGGCGACGCCGAACTGGCCGCGGACCTGCTGCGAAGCCTCTTCGGGGGAGGCGGCCGGCGCGGTGCGAGGCAGCAGCCGGACCCTCCGCCTCGGCGCGCCGAGTGGCGCTGCGGCTGCGGCTCCACGAACTGGGCGGAACGCACGCACTGTCGCAAGTGCGACGCCGCCCGGAGCGGCGCGCCAGCGGCCTGCCCGCCGCCCGCGCCAGCCGCCGCTGGCGAAGCCACGCCCGCGGCTTGGCCAGACCTGCCTGGCGCCCGGCCGCCGCGGCCAGGGGCCCAAGCCGACGCTCTTCGCAAGGCCACGGTGGTCGCTCGCAGGGCTGGTGCGCCGAAGGCTGCCTTGGAGGCGCTGGAGCAAGAGGAAGCCGCCGCCCGCGCGCGCCAGGCGCAGCAGCGCTCTGGCAACCGCCTGGAGGGGCTCCGGGCGGCAGCGCGGAAAGCCGCAGTTGCGGCGACGGCCGCGGACGAGGCGCTGGCGGCCGCGACGCGCCGGGCGGAGGCCGCCCACGCCGCGGCGGCGGCTGCCGAGGCAGCGGCCCGCGAGGAGGAGGCTGCCCAGACGGCGGCTGCCGAGGCAGCGGCCCGCGGCGCAAACGAGGCAGCGCCCGCGCGGGACGCTGGGGCGGAGCAGCTGCTGCTCGCCACGCGCGAACTCTTGGACCGCCTGGAGCTCCACGCGCGCGGGCCCGCGGCGCAGGCTTGGGGCGGCGCTCCCCCACAGCCGCTGCTGGCGGCGATGGCCGCGGCGCACGCCGCCCTGGAAGCAGCGGGGCCCGGACCGGCGCCGCCCGACGACGCGAGGCTGGCGGGCGCCGACACGGACGCAGAGCTCGACGAGGCTTCCGAGGAGGAGGAAGCCCTGGAGCAGCTCGAGGAAGCAAACACCGACGACGCCCTCCTCGCCGCCGCTCGCCGCTTGCGCGGCGCTCGCCGGGGGGCCGCCGGAGGGGCCGCCGCCCCACCTCCTGGGCAGCCGCGCCGCCGCAGCCGCACGCCGGGCCGCTGAGGCGACGCTGCGGCTACGCCGGCCTGCGGGTCGGCGAGGCCAGCAACCCTGGGCCGCCTGGGGGGGCGCCGCTGCTCTGCCCAGGCTGCCGGGGCCCGCTCCGCGCTGCGCGAACCTTGCCTGGAGAGACTTGCGCTGCCTGCTTCGGGAGGGCTGGGCCCGGCGGCTGGCTCCACCACTGCGAAAGCTGCGAGGCGCTCCTCTGCCGCACCTGCGCCGCCGCCGCCGCGCCGCCGCCTGCTGGAGAAGGGGCGCCCGCTGCCGCAGGCGCCGCGCCCGCCGCCGCCCTGGCGCCGCCCGCCGCGCCCGCGGCCGCCGCGCCCGCAGCCGCTGCGCCCGCGGCCGCCGCGGCGCCCGCTGCCGCAGCATCCCCGCTCCGCGACTTGGCCGACCCCTGCTGGGCGGGCTTGGACCAGATTGACCTGCTGGAGGAGCTCGCGGAAGACGTCCCCACGCTCCGCTACGTGCCGGGGGGGGCGCGCACCGCGGCAGCCCAGGCCACGGAAGAGGTCTGCAAGGCCGTCCTCGGTGCTGCGGCCGGCAGCCAGCAGGAGGACAGAGCTTGGAAGCTCCTGCTCCTGCGGGAGAGGCTTCTTTTCGCTGCGCCGCTCCGGCTGCGCGGGGGGCGCTCGCGGCGGACGGCCGCGGAGACGATGGACCGCGCCCGGCTTGTGCGAGAGCGCTGCGCGACCTTGCAGCGGGGCGGCTGGGAGGAACTGCTGGCGGAAGCTCGCAGGACGGGCCGGGCACTGGCGAAAGCCCGACGCGAGGGGCGCTGCCCAGACCACGACGCCAGCACCCTGGCCGACGAGGCGCTGCGGAAGGCGCTTGCCGAGGAGTACTCCCGAGCAGCGGCGCTGCTGAGCAGCCCGGGGCTCGCTCCGCTGACGCCAGAGACCGGGCAGCAGCTCCAGGGCCTCCTGCAGCCGAGGGACGCCCCCGCCCTGGCGCCGCCGCCAGCCCGACAGCTCGACGACGCGCCCCTTTCCTACGGGCGGCTGCAGAAGGTCCTCCGGGCGAGCCCCAAGGGGAGCGGGGCCGCTGTCGGCGGCGGCAGGTTCGAGCACTGGCGGGTGGTCCTCTCTGATTCTGGGGCGCTGGGGGCCTTCCGCGGCGTCTGCGACCGCCTGGCTGAGGGGCGAGTCCCCGAGAGCGCCGCCGCTGCCCTGGCTACCTCCAAGCTCACGCCGCTGCGGAAGGGCGAGCGCGGCGTCCGGCCCATCGCGGCGCCGAACATCTTGCGGCGCTTGGTGGGCCGCGCACTGGCAACCGAGCGACGGGACCGCTTGCAAGACGCGCTCGGCAGACAGCAGTTCGCCATCGGCACGGCCGCGGGGACTGAACTGCTGGCGCACTCAGTGCGCGCTCTGCTGGAGAATGCGCCACACCTGGTGGTTACTGCCTTGGACGCGAAGAACGCTTTCTGCACCGCGCGCCGGGCCACTTGCCTGCAGCAGCTGGAGGAGGTGGATCCCTCCCTCCTCCCCTTCGCAGAGCTCTTCTGCAGGCGCCGCTCGCAGTACTTCTTCTGGGACAGCAAGGGGGCCTGCCACCGACTGCGCGCCACTGACGGCGTGGACCAAGGGGACCCGCTCGCGCCCCTCCTCTTTGCCTGCGGCCTGCGCCCCTACTTGCGCGCGCTCGAGGAGGACCTGCGCCGCCGGGCTGAGGCGCGCGGGCTTCCGCCGGGCGAAGTTCACGTGTTCGCTTACCTGGACGACCTAGTGGTTCTCGTGCCGCCAGAGCTCGCTGCGGAGGTGCTGCCAGCGGCGCAGGCCGCGCTTGCCCCGCTCGGACTGGAGCTGCAGCCAGGCAAAACGCAGGCTTGGTCACCCCGCGCCCCTTGCCCGCCTGGCCTGGAGGCGCACTGGCAAGAGAGAGGCCTAACGCTGGTTGGAGCCGCGCTCTCCGAGCAGCCACAGCCGAGGGAGCTGCCGCGCCCGGACGAGGGGCGCCGGGCAGACCTGGGCGCAGCCGACTACGCCACGGAGAGCGCCGAGGACGCCGCGACACGAGCCGCCGGGCTGCTCTCGAAGGTGGCCGAGCTGCCCTCGCTGGCCTCCCCGCACCTGCCCGCGGTGCAGACGGCGGCCCTGCTCTTGCGGCACTGCGGGGCTGGCAAACTGACGCACACGCTTCGCGCGACGCCTCCCGAACAGGCGCGCCCGGCGGCGGCGGCCTACGACGCTGCCCTCCTGGCCGCCTACGAAGAGCTCGGGCACCTGGACCCGCTCACGCCACAACAGAAGCAACGCTGCCAGCTCCCGCTGCGCTTGGGCGGCCGCGGCCTCCGCAGCCAGGAGGAGCTGGCCCCGGCGGCCTGGGCGGCCTCCTGGGCGCAGAGCCTGGGCGCCTTGCGGGAGCGGACGGGGCTGGCCTCCCTGGACGACCTGAACACGAGCCCGCTGCCGCTCGCCGCTGCTTGCCGGAGCAGCCTTGCCGGGCTCGCGGCGCTGCCGCCGCCGCCGCCTCGCTGGGGCGCCGGCCCTGACAGGCTGCCCACTTGGGCCGAGCTCGCCACCGAGCCTCAGAAGAAGCTCCAGAGGACGCTCACTGCAAGGATCGACCAAAAAACTTGCTGGGCTCCCTGGACTCGGATGAGGACCGGGCGCTGCTTCGCTCCTGCGGCGGCCCGCACTCCGCGGCCTGGCAGACGGCCTCGCCAGGCGAGCCCCGCCAGCGCTTGGAAGACGCCGCCTACCGCTCAGCGACGCGCTGCCTGCTAGGCCAGGACGCGGCCCCGCCAGGCGCCACCTGCTCAAACTGCACCCGCACAGGGGAGCGGGCTGGCCGGCGCTGCGGCGAACCGCTCTGCGCCAAGGGCCGCCACGCCTGGCGGTGCCCGCGCGGAGGGGGCCTCAAGGCACGCAGCGGCGACTTGGAAGCGGCTTGGGCGCACATCCATGCCGAGTGCGGCTACCAGGTGGCTCGCCAGACGCCAGTGCCCGCCTGGGACCGCTGGCGCTGGCACTGCAGCAGCTGCGCGGCGAGCGGCACGGCGGCGACCCGGCCGGCAGCGGGCGCGGCTTGCTCCTGCGGCGCCCCGCTCGCAGCCCGGCGCGAGGAAGCCATCCTCGACCTGGAGATTCAGCGGGCTGACTGCCCCCGAGTCTTCCTGGACGTCACCGTGCGGTACGCCGTGCCGGGCGACGCCGAGGGGCTCCAGGCTGCCGCGGCGCGGGACGGCGCCGTCAACAAGGGCGCCGAGGCGGACAAACACGCTCGGTACCCTGCCGGGCGAGCGCCCTGGCGGATGGCGCCGCTCGCCCTCGAAACGGGCGGGCGCCACGGCCCAGCCGCCCTGCGCCACCTGCGCCTGCTTGCGAGGGACCGGGCGCAACTGCTCGCAGGGGACGACCCCGCTGCCGCCGCTGCCGCGGCCGGCGCCCTCACGCGCCGCTGGGGCGCGGAACTGGCGGTGGCCCTGCAGGCGGCCACCGCGCGCCAGCTGCGCACAGCGCTGGGGGCGGAGGCGGCGCGGCCGCGCGCCCGCGCGGCGCTGGCCGCCGAGCTCGCTGCCTGAGCTGGAGGGCGACTATCCGGCCGGGGGCCGGGCCTAGCTGCTAGGCCTGACGTCCGGCCGGGAGGTGTATCGCCGTGGTGCACCACCGGTTCGTCGCGCCGCTCGTCGGCGACAGAGCGGGCGCAAGCGCGGCCGCGACCGTGCCTCGCCGCTCGCAGGAGGAGGAGGAGGAGGAGAGGGGAGGAGGCGGAGGAGGAGGGGGGACCCCCCTCCTCCTCCTCGTCCCTCTCCCCCTCTGGCGCGGAGGCCGCGGCGAGCTGCGTGGACCACGCCGACGTGGACGCCCCCCCTCCCGACCGGCCAATTGGCGGCCCCCCGCGGCCCGCCGGCGCGGCCGCGGCCCCCTCCCCCTCAGGAGGGAGGGCGATCGAGGATCGGGGAGGACCCATGGGGGGGGGGGGGGGGGGCGATTGACCCAGAGGTCCAACGCATTGAAGAAATCAGGACGGAGGCTGTGCACAAGTTTCGGCCCCTACCTGGAGAACCCCGGTGATGCCTTTTGGACCCCCACGCGTCCCCGGGGACCGGAGATCTCCGGTGATGTCCCAGAGCCACTTCCGGTGCCACAGAGCATCTTCCGGTGCCACAGAGCATCTTCCGGAGCTTCCATGAGATGCGAGCGATGGACGACGATCGTCGAACCCGATGTATTCGCAAGGATTGCAGATGTAATGAGCCATGATGCATGCGAGCGATGGACGACGATCGTCGAACCCGATGTATTCGCAAGGATTGCAGTGCGTAGCTCAGGAGCGCATGTGTTGACAGCGTTTCTGCCACATTGGGCAGCTGCATGACATAGTAAGGGAAACCCCACATGCATGCAGAGCCGCGCATCCATACTTACATGGATTCGCGAGGCATCATATCAAAAAGTTCGGAAGGGGGGGAAGGATGAGGCGGGGGGGGGGGAGGAGGAGAAGGAGAGAGCGAAGGCAGAGGAGGGAGGGGAAGGAGGACAACGATGATGTTTTCGAAAGGGTATGCAGTTCGAACAGGTCGATATCGAATGTTTAACATGGCCATATATCTTCCGTATCCACGGAGATAGCCACGAACCCGAATGAACAAATTCGGAGTGGGGGAATGGAGGAGGGAGGGGGGGGGGGAGGAGGAATATGGAAGGCGGAGGAGGGAGGAGGAGGAGGAGGGTGGGGCGATTACTTTTCAGCAAGAAGCAGGAGGAGGAGGAGGTAAGGCGGAGGAGGGGGAGGAGGGGGAAGGGGAGCGAGAAAGAGGGAAAGCAGAGGAGGGAGGGCGAGGAGGAGGGGATGTGATTATTTTTTGACAAGGAAAAAATGGATGCACGGTTGGCCACGCCTGGGGCAGCTCCCATGAAAAACTTCGGAGTGGGGGAACTGATGAGGAGGAGGAGGAAGAGGAGGAGAAAGAGGGAGGCAGAGGAGGAGGAGGAGGAAGGAGGAGGAGGAGGAGGAGGAGGGAGTTAGTGAGTGAGTGGTCCACCCGCGCGCGCGGGTGACCATGGTCACCCGCGCGCGCGCGCGCGCCGCGGCGCGCGCGCGCGCGCGCGTTGGAGTTCTGTGTTGTCCACAATGGATAAGTCCACATGTAATTCCAAAAAATGAATTTGAAATTTCTGTGGCTCTTTAAGGAGGCCGACAGGGAGTGGGTCACCCGCGTGCGGGTGACCATGGTCACGCCGCGCGCGCGCGCGCGTTGGAGTTCTGTGTTGTCCACAATGGATAAGTCCACATGTAATTCCAAAAAATGAATTTGAAATTTCTGTGGCTCTTTAAGGAGGCCGACGGGAGTGGGTCACCCGCGCGTGCGGGTGACCATGGTCACCGCGCGCGCGCGCGCGCGCGCGCGTTGGAGTTCTGTGTTGTCCACAATGGATAAGTCCACATGTAATTCCAAAAAATGAATTTGAAATTTCTGTGGCTCTTTAAGGAGGCCGACAGGGAGTGGGTCACCCGCGCCCGCGCGCGCGGGTGACCATGGTCACCCGCGCGCGCGCGCGCGTTGGAGTTCTGTGTTGTTCACAATTGATAAGTCCACATGTAATTCAAAAAAATGAATTTGAAATTTCTGTGGCTCTTTAAGGAGGCCGACGGTGACACGTGTCACCCGCGCGAGGCCGTCGTCGTCCTCGTCGTCGTCGTCCTCCTCCTCCTCCTCGTGTCTTCGTCCTCCTCGTGGGGTTACGGTTCGCAGCCGCGCACGGCCCCGTCCGGCCCGTCGTCGTCGTCGTCGCCGCGCCCGCCCCGACGCCATGTCCGAACATCAGATCCACTGGAAACCCCTCAACAAGGCCCGTCGTCGTCGTCGTCGCCGCCGTGGTCGTCGCCGCCGCGCCCCCGCCGAAAGGCCGAAAGAGCAGAGAGGAGGAGGAGGCGAGAAGAGGCGGAGGAGGAGGAGAAGGCGAAGAAGGATAAGGAGGAGAAGGCGGCCATCACAGAGGCGAAGAAGAAGGAGAAGGCGGCCATCAAGAAGGAGGAGGAGGAGGAGAAGGAAGAGGCGAAGAAAAAGGAGAAGAAAGAGGAGTGGTACAAGAAAAACAGATGGCATTGGAATAAGGCAGAGGACGGCGCAGCAGAAAAAGCACATGATTGGTACCAGCAGAATAAGCCATGGAAACATGAAAAGAATGAGACGAGGAAGATGGAGAGGGAGGAGCCTTCGCCCTTGGAGGTAGAGGAGAATAGGATGAGGAGGGAGGCCTGGGCGGCAGCGAAGGCGGCGAAAGGCAAGGGCAAGGCAGCGCGCAAGGGCAAGAGCAAAGACAAGGGCGAAGGCTCGGGCCAGGGCGAGGAGGTCGAGGCGAGGAGGAGCGCAAGTCGTCGTCGTCGTCGTCGTCGTCGTCACCGTCGCCGTCGTCGTCGTCGTCGTCGTCGTCGTCGTCGCTTCGTCGCCCGAGGCTCTGAAGCAGCGGCTGAGGAGAGCGCGTGGGAGTTCGGCGGCGGAGCTCGAACGTAAAAGGGTGTGGGAGGGATGGGGCTGGCGACGACGATGGTGATGACGATGGCGATGATGACGAATGTGATGAAACATGAATTTGAAAATTCTGTGGCTCGACGGTGACACGAGGATCCCCAAACTCCGTCGTCGTCGTCCTCGTCCTCGTCCTCCCCCTCCTCCTCGGTATCGTCGTCGTCGTCGTCGTCCTCCTCCTCTTATCTTCCTCCGAGGATCCCCCAACTCCGTCGTCGTCGTCCTCGTCCTCGTCCTCCCCCTCCTCCTCGGTATCGCCGTCGTCCTCCTCCTCCCATCTTCCTCCGAGGATCCCCCACCTCCGTCGTCGTCGTCCTCGTCCTCGTCCTCCCCCTCCTCCGGTATCGTCGTCGTCGTCGTCGTCGTCCTCCTCAGCTCGGGCTCCAAGGCGCGCGCCGCGTTCCTCCTCCTCTCCCTCCTCCTCATCCCCCCCTCCTCGGTATGCAGCGGCGGTCCTGATGTTTTCGCAGGGGTTGCAGTTCGAACAGGTTGAGTCGAATGTTTATATTGTGCCAAACAGGGCCTATATCTTGTACCATTCCACGTTATCCAAGATAGAACCGCATTAAAAAGTTCGGAGTGGGGGAATGGTGGAGAAGTTCGTCGTCCTCCTCCTATCTTCCTCCGAGGATCCCCCGACTCCGTCGTCGTCGTCCTCGCCCTCGTCCTCCCCCTCCTCCTCGGTATCGTCGTCGTCCTCCTCCTCCTATCCTCCTCCGAGGATCCCCCAACTCCGTCGTCGTCATCCTCTTCCTCGTCCTCCCCCTCCTCCTCGGTATCGTCGTCGTCGTCGTCCTCCTCCTCTTATCTTCCTCCGAGGATCCCCCAACTCCGTCGTCGTCGTCCTCGTCCTCGTCCTCCCCCTCCTCCTCGGTATCGCCGTCGTCCTCCTCCTCCCATCTTCCTCCGAGGATCCCCCAACTCCGTCGTCGTCGTCTCGTCCTCGTCCTCCCCCTCCTCCACGGTATCGTCGTCGTCGTCGTCCTCCTCCTCCTCCTATCTTCCTCCGAGGATCCCCCAACTCCGTCGTCGTCGTCCTCGTCCTCGCCCTCCCCCTCCTCCTCGGTATCGTCGTCGTCGTTGTCGTCGGCGGCCCCTCCATGCACCCCCTCGCCCACGCGGCGGCGGCCATGCCCGCGCCGCGGCGTCCGCCGCGCCCCCCGATGGGGCCTCCGCCCCCCTGGGCCTCGAGGCAGCGCCCGAGGCCTCGGCCTCGTCCTCCGATGGGGCCGCCGCCCCCCTGGGCCAACAGGTCGAGGCCGCCCGCGGCGCCGCCCGCGCCGACGAGCGCGGCGCCGCCGCGCGCGCCGGCGCCGCGCCCCAGGGCCCCGAGGTGGTGCGCGCCGCCGCCCCGGCGGCGCGCGTCGTGGTGGCGGTGGCCACCCCCGCGGACGCGAGCGCGGCGGCGAGCGCGGCGCCGCCGCGCGCGCCGCCGCCCGCGGCGGCGCGCGTCGTGGTCGACGCCGTCGCCGCGACTGCCGTCGTGGTCGACGCCGTCGCGGCGCCGCCGCGGACACCTGCGGCCGCCGCGGCCCTGCAGGCCGAGCGCGTGGCGGCCCTCAACGCGCGCGCGGCGGCGCATGTCGCCGAGCTCGCGTGGGCCGCCGCCGCCGCCAGGGCGGCGGCCAGGCCCGCGGCCAGGCCCTCGCGGTCGGCCTCCCGATCGCCGCGGAGGGGCCCGTGAGTTCGGCTCCGGCGCGGCTAGAGTAGGAGGAGGGGGGGAGGGAGGAGGAGGAGGAGGAGGAGGAGGAGGAGGAGGAGGAGGAGGAGGAGGAGGAGGAGGCGGAGGAGGAGGAGGAGGAGGGGGGGGGGAGGAGGAGGAGGAAGGAGGCGTAGGAGGGGAGGGATATGTTTTCTTGGGCAAGGGTTGTCAGTGCGATCTACGTGGTGTTGGCAGGCATGCATGAGGACGAGGAGGAAGGAGGGGAGGGATCTGTTTTGGCCAAGGGTTGTCAGTGCGATCAATAGCGTAGAGCATGGCGTCGTCGTCTGGAGGAGGAGGGAGAGGAGGAGGGAGAGGAGTCGGGGGAGGGCGAGGCGCCAAGCACCTCGCTTAGCATTTAAATCCATATATTGTGCAACTTCTGCAGTGCAGCAGTCGATTGAGACAGCCACGGAAGAGCGCTGTCGAAAGGGGGGGACGCCAACTCGTCAGAAGAGCGCCGTCGAGGAGGAGGGAGATGGAAGTAGTGAGGGAAAGGAGCAGGACATGAAGGAGGCTGAAAGGCTGAAAGGTGCGCAGGCATGGTGCCTCGCCGCGGCGCGGCAGGAAAACGATCCCCAAACAGGGAGGACGTGAAGGGGGACAAGGAGGACAGAGGGAGGGAGGACAAGGAGGAGGACAAGGAGGAAGGAGGGAGGACAAATAGGACAGCGATGACGCGGCCTGCGGGCAGGGCGGCCGTCGAACACCGCTGATGGGGCAGGGCGGGCAGGGCAGGTCCGTCGTGATTGTGTTTTGTTTTTTCGATCGAGCGGACCGCCCGGCGATCCCTCTTGTGCCAACGGTGCGCCAAAAAGAGGTAGTACCGTTGCACAAATCGGTTACTGCATTTACGTCGGTGACACATTCGGGCAACTCTCTTGGTTTTGCCCATAAAGTCTTCGGCGCCGAAGAGATCAAACCGCCTGGGGTTCAGGCGGGTGTCTCGCACTCGGAGAAGTACGTGCGCAAAACTCGCCGACCCATGGGGCCATGGCGCGTGAGTTCATTTAATGGGTTAATTGCGAGGCAGTCCCAGGCGGGAGCGGATTGTCAGTTAGTTGCATTGCCCCCCCCACCCAACGACGACCCCGATGGGCCCACCACAGGAACCGATAGGGCCCCGTGGGGCCTTGTAGGAGGATCCCCATCGACGGCCCCAGGAGTCGTGCCGCCCCGCGGGTAAGCGGCATCCGCACAGCGATGTAAATAATGCGTCTTAGGGCGCATTCTCCAGAGACCTGCATTGCTCTGCAATGCATCGGACGCAGCTTTCTGATGCGCCAACACCATGAGTGCCAGGGGCTTGTCGGATAGGTTTGCGCGCAGGGCCCTGCACGAGGAATTGAGGGGCGGGCGGAGGAGGGGCTCGAAGGGCAGGGCGCAGGGCGAGGGTCCGAAATGCACGCGGGGGTTCGGAGGTTCGTCAGAGGAGTATAGGCGCACAGGTAATAGTTCCCGAGCTTGAATGCCCTGTTGGCCTCGTCTTGGGTTAAAAACACATCCCCGTGGTCAAAAATCTTAATACAAGAAAGAAGCGCCCACATCATTGATGCCCTATGTCTGGCATCGTCAGACGTGTCGATCCCCGATTCAACAATTGTCGTTGCTTTGTTGGCTAGCCACACGAAGATCCACGGCCCTGCTCGAGCCTGGGCCCCCCGGCGCGCCGCCACTCCTCATTGAGTTTCTCCCCCATCCCGTCGGCCCGCACCCCGCCCCCAGGACAGCCTCGGAAATCCTCGATCCCATCGGATTCCGCTGGGGACCTCTCGCCAGAACCATTTTGAGAAAAAGGTAGCGGAGCAACGCGCAGCGTTCAGAATCATTTTGCAGTTCGCTCCCTTCATGCGGGTCTCGAGCGTAGGGTATTCCAAGTTGTCCGCTACCGAAATTGTCCTACGAGTAAATTTAGGCACGTTGAGTTGTCTCTTGTGGTTTTTATAAAACTCTTTTGCTTCTAGCCACAGTTTGATGAGGGCCTCGTCCAGGGTGCTGCCGATATAGTAAGTGGTTGCCATTACGTACAGCAGGCTGCCGCATGCATCCGACGCCCAGCAAGGACATATTGCGCGCAGTTATCTCCGAGCTCAGATATGTCTCACTGTATCCCTCCCCTTCGTTTCCCACCCTTCATTCCCCTCTCCTCCTCCTCCTCGCGCTCCCCTCGCCATCCACCCTACTCCTTCCGCTTCCGCCCCCCCCCCCTCCTATTTGGGCAGGGCGGCAAGACAGCAGTCGACGCCGATCCTTTACGAACCCGAGATACGCCAAATGCAATAAATCGAAATGGTTATCGTCGATGCTCCACGATGGTATGATCGACCACGGGCTGCGCTCATTACCAGGGTGCGTCGCCAAGTACTCCTGTCGGAGTGGGGCTGTCATCATCCGCTTCCTCCTCTCCTTCCCGCCCCTCACCTTCACGCCTCCTCCTTCCTCATGGCCACTTGCCCTTCCTCCTCCCCCTCCTCTTTCCTTCCTCCTTCCTCCCCCTTCCTCTCTTCAACGACATCTTTGCTATTTATCATCGGGGGTTCTATTCGAATCGATTTGGTCACGGTTATTGTTCGCCCAGTCCTGATGAGACGTCAAGTTCTGCCGCCAGGCTGCCGAAGGGCCGAAGGTGTACCTTTCCCCCGAGAAGATCCCCCAGCGGGGCACGGGAACGGGCCCAAGAGCGGGCCCGCAAGGGCCCATGACCTGTCCCTGCGTGAGCAGAAGAGCCTGGCCCCCCCTCCCCCCCGAGATTGGCCCAGGGGCACGCGCTGTAGGGGTCGCCGAACTTGCCGCCGATACACAGCTCGCAGATGAAGTTCGACATGAAATTTTTCTCGAATCGATGGCACGCCACTTTTTCTTTCAGATCCCCCGTCCACGCGTGGAACGTGGCGAACCACCCCCCAGCTAATGGTTCATCAGCTCGGTCTGCACGGCAGGATCCTGTAGGAAAGCGTTCGTTGTTGTGGTCCTTGCTTGGGTGGCGCCCGGTTTCTAATACATCCAGGTTCCATTTAATGAATTCAACGAGTTCTACATCTGTCACCCCTGCTATGTATTTGCTTTTTTCGATAATCACCATCGGCATCTGCATGTCGTAGCTGCTGATGTCACTAACCATAGCAGAACTCCAGCTGAATACCAAGAACTCGACCCCATTGTAAATCTCAACACCATCTGAATGGAAATCAACTGGTATCGTGGAGTTGATGTAGTCCGCCGCCCCCAGCAATGCGCGAGGCCAGCAGGGCATCTGAATATGCGCCGACATATGTATACATTGTATAATTATATATCGCCTGGTTTGTTGCCATGCATTGCGGGGGGGGGAGGGGGCGGCGGAGCCAGCGAAGCAATGCGGCTCCGCCCAGCTTGCGTCCTCAAATATGTGGTGCTTTCGGTACTTTCTCACGTGCTCCCAGAACCACCCAGCGGCGGCGTCTCCCCTGGGGCCCAGCATGCTCAGATTCCATTGGCCTGGATGGCGAAACAGCTCGGCGAATATCTCGAAAGGCGCAAAACAGAACACCTCCTCTTGGGTCCTGCCGCCCTTCGGAGTTGCAAGTGTGAGCCTCAACGGGTACGGCGATATTTCATTACCAAACAAACAGCGCATCCGTGTGTGAGCGTTTCTCTCTGCATTTTCCAACTTGTTTGGAGGGGCCAGGTTCGCGAGGAAATCGACGCAGCCACCTCCGCGCCCGGTTTGAACGAGGGCCCGTGCGAATTGCACGATCGCAGCCAGATGTTGCCCACCAGACCCTATCTGCTCCAGAAAGAAGTCCTCGACGGGGTCCCCGGGCCCGCTCGCGTCGAACAGCTCGGAACTCCTGGGGGGGGGCGCGCACATTGCAGGATCTCGCGTTTGCCTCGGCCCGCCGTCGCACGATTGTCCTCATGTTTCTCATCCTCCTGTTTGTCCTCCTCCAGCGTTTCATCATCCTCACCCCCGCCATCTTCACCTTCTGAGAGTTTTGAGTGGATGGGGGGTTGGGGGGCGAACCGCTTCTGGCATGTCCTCGGTGGCTCGGGGTATGGTCCTGGGCCCCTCCCTCTCGGCCCTTTGGAGCCTTTCGCTGGGCCTTGGCGGCCTGGCCCGCCCTTTGGGGCTTCGCCGTCGAGTACATGGGCGTTTGAGAGGTCGTATCCCCGATGGGGGAGGGCGAGAGAGAGGGCGTGGAGGAGGTGGGTTGTGGAGAGGCGGGACGGGAAGGAGGGGAGGAAACGACGGGGCGCACGCTCCCGGGCGGGCTGGCCGGCGCGTCCTGCCATATCGCTGATCTGCGGTGGCTTCAGCACCCCGAGCAGGATGATGATGTCCTGGCGCGCGCGACGACGACGACGATACCGAGGAGGATCAGGAGGACGAGGACGAGGACGACGACGACGACGACGACGATACCGAGGAGGAGGAGGAGGACGACGACGACGACGACGAGGACGACGACGACGATACCAAGGTGGAGGAGGAGGAGGACGACGACGACGCCTAAACTACCGAGGGGGAGGAGGACGAGGACGACGACGACGACGACGGAGTTGGGGGATCCTCGGAGGAAGATGGGAGGAGGAGGACGACGGCGATACCGAGGAGGAGGGGGAGGACGAGGACGAGGACGACGACGACGACGATACCGAGGAGGAGGAGGACGACGACGACGACGAGGACGACGACGACCACGATACCAAGGTGGAGGAGGAGGAGGACGACGACGACGCCTAAACTACCGAGGGGGAGGAGGACGAGGACGACGACGACGACCGAGTTGGGGGATCCTCGGAGGGGGATACGAGGAGGAGGAGGAGGAGGAGGAGGAGGAGGAGGCAGAGGGGGAGGAAGAGGAGGAGGGCGGCGGAGGTGGGGAATTTTCGGAGGAGGAGGAGGAGGAGGATAGGAGGAGGAGGAGGGGGAGGAGGGAGGAAGGAGGAGGAGGCAATGATGGGGCTGATGGGGAGGCACTGGTGACGAAAACGATGAGGCGGAGGGAAGAGTGCAACAGTGGCAGCAGGGAGCGCTGATCACTTTCATCTCTCATGGCCTGGCACCCCTCGCCTGGCAGTGTTTGGGTGTAGCCATGCCCTGGAGCCAGCTATGAGAGGAGGTTGTTTCGGCCTCGCCTGGACCTCGCATCAGGAGTAGGATAAGGGAGGGCGGATAGCTGGGCTCCAGGGCATTCAGAGAGGGTGCAGATGAGAAGCGGCAAACGGGCTCTCATAGTCGGACGGCGTCGGCGATGCAACCATGCACCGATCGTGGCCAGGCCACCCCTAGCCCCGAGCTGCGCCTGGCCAGGATTGATGCATATGCATGGTTAGCGCCCTCCGGTCATCTGACGCCGCGGCGCCGTGATTCACCACGACCGCTCGCGCGCTAAACGGAGGCAGAGAAGGCCATCGCATGGCCACCGAAGTGTTCGCGCTGGTCGCGAGGGGCGCGAGATATGGGGTGGATGCGGGGGTCGAGCAGATGTGGGGGGAGGAGGGTGAAGGCTGAGGAGAAATAGGACATGGAGGAAGAGGAGGAGGGGGGCAACGAGGAGGAGGGAGGTAGGGGAACAGCCAGTGGAGGAGAAAGAATGGTGAGCGCCCGGCCCCAGCGCGCCAGCTAGCGCGAGCGTGCTCGCGCTCGGATCCCTAGGCTCCCGCAGCGATCGCCTACCTATAGGCCCTGTAGGCCCTCGCTGAGGGCTTCCGCCGAGCGCCTATCCAGGCTTGCGCCTCAGGCCCCGCCAGACGCAGCCGCCGCAGCCGTTGCCCCCGCTGTCAAGGCCGCCGCAGCCGCCTCGTCCTTTCGGGGCAGGCAAACATGACATTCCTCCTCCTCCTCCTCCTCCTCCTTCTCCTACTCCTCATATCCCCCCACCCCCCTCCTCTGCCATGTGCCCATCGCCTCATTGCGCGGGCAGGGGGTCCGGGGGAGGAGCGAGGTGGAGGAACGGAGCATGACGAGAAGGACGAGGAGGGAGGGGGGCAGTGAAAGAGGATTGTTTCACCGCATTGGCGGGTCCTCCCGCTTCTTCACGTTGAGCAGTGCGCGCGCGTACTTGCACTTCGACTCGTACATCGCGAGCACCTCCTGCGCCTTGCCCTTAATGACCGTCATGCTCTCCGACTCGCACTGGTTCTTCTGCACGTGGCTGTGCACGATGCCGTAGATCTTGTCAAGGGCCTCGCTCACCTTCTCGAGCTGGTCCACGAGGGTGCTGGACACATTCATGTGCCGCATCTGCAGCACGCTCTGGTTGGTTTTGCCCTTCGCCGTCGCCAGCTTGCTCATCAAGGCCTTGGCGTCCTTCACCGGGTCCTGAGCAACGACCACCTGAGAAGCGATGTTTCCACGTAGCGCTAGGAGCTCCCTCCTCCGCCTTCTTCCTCTCCTCGTCCTGATCCTCCGTGCACCCTTCATCCTCATCCTCCCCGTCCTTTCACCCAGATCTTCCATCCCCTGGCCACCTTCGCCGCATCCTCCGCGATGGCATCCGCTGCCTCCGCGTCGCCGCCCTTGCCGGGCTTGCCCTTGCCGTCGCCCTTCAGGCCCTTCTGGCCCTTCTGGCCCTGCTCGCCCCAGTTCCACCAGCTCTCATCCTTGCCCTTCTGGCCCTTCTGGCCCTTCTGGCCCTTCTGGCCCTTCTGGCCGTCCTTGTCCTTCTGGCCCTTCTGGCCCTTGCCCTTGCCCTTCTGGCCCTTGCCCTTGCCCTTCTGGCCCTTCTGCCCATTGCCCTTCTGGCCCTTCTGGCCCTGCTCGCCCCAGTTCCACCAGCTCTCATCTTCGTACTGCCCGCCCCAGTTCCACGACGCGTCGTAGTCGTAACCATCACCGAACTGGAAGTCCGTGAACCCCGAGATACTTCCGAAGGTGCCCGTGTCGCCCATGGCCGCAGTGATGTCCCTCGCGTGCCCAGCGTCCTCGATCTTCGTGCGGTCCCGGAGCTCCGCCGAGTCCGTCAGGGTCCTGGCCAAGGTGACCGACTCCTCGTCCAGGATCCAATACAGGATCTTCGAGTCGTCCTCGGGCATGTACGGGTCCCGGGAGTATAAGCCTTTGGCCCAACAGTCGTTGACAACCGTGGTGCAGTAGGCCTCGTCGTCGTGGTATTTCACCATCAAGTCCTGGGGAGCGGGCAAATCATAACTCAGAGCAAACCGCTCGACCACGAGGGTGGGAACAGCGATAGCCCATAAGGGCCCCGATAACCCAGGGCCCAGAACGGCCTAGAGCCCACAAGGGCCTACATGCCCACGAAGGTTTCGACACCACGATAGCCCACAAGGGCCTACATAGCCCACAAGGGTCTACATCGCCGCGAGGGCTTCGACACCACAAACGGCCTACATAGCCCATAACGGCCCATAACGGCCTACATAGCCCATAACGGCCTACATAACATAGCCCATAACGGCCTCGACCCCACAAGGGCCTACATAGCCCATAACGGCCTCGACAACACGGCCTCGACAACACGATAGCCCACAAGGGCCTACATGGCCACGAGGGTTTCGAGCCCAGGAGCTGAGAGACAATTGGCAATACCGAGGGGTCCGCCAATGTGAGCTTCTTGTACTTTATCTCGGCCTTCCGCTTGTTCTCGAGTTTCTTAGTGATGAGCAGCTCGGTGTCCTCGAGGTTCTCATTCGCCGAGTACCAGTCGCGGAAGAGCTCGGCCTTCTTGGTGGGGTCCCTGAACTTGGCGACCAGATCGGGGTGGGTCGCGTTGGTGCTTGAGTTCCTGAAGACGCGCAGGAACCTCATGTAGGAGGCCCGATCCCTCTGGGAGTTCAACGCCGCATCGCTCTGGCGCCCACTGGGATCCGACGCCGGTTCGAAGGAGGCCCGATCCCCATCGGCGGCCGCAGCCGGCGCCGCGGCGGCCTCAGGCGGCACCGCGGCGGCCGCAGGCGGCACCGCGGCGGGGGCGGGCATGCCCGTGTGACCGCCCTGGAAGCGCTGCAGCGCCCTCATTGCGAACGCCTCGGCCTCGGCCTCCTCGCTCGCCTCCCTGACCATCCGGGCAGCCTCGGCCTCCTGCGCATCGGCCGCATCTGCCGCATCGGCCGCAGCCGCGTCGCCGTCGGCCACCTCGGCCTGCTCGGCCTGCTCGGCCACCTCGGCCTCCTCGGCCTGCTCGACCTCGCCGTCGCCGTCGGGCGCAGCTCCGTCGGCCTCGGCCACCTCGGCCTGCTCGGCCTGCTCGGCCTGCTCGGCCGGCTCGGCTTCCCCGGCCTCCTCGGCCGCCTCGGCATTCTCGGCCGCATCGACCTCCTCGGGCTTAGCATCGCCGCCCTCCGCGGCGCCGCCCTCGGCATCATCGGCCTCCACGGGCTCAGCCTCGTCGCCCACCGCGAGGCACTCGAGCTCCGCATCGGGATCGGGCGCCGCGCCATCGATGCCGTCCAGGGCGGCTTCGATGTCGGAGCCACTGATGTCGACGCCATCGATGCCCTCGATGGCGGCGCCCCCGCACATGTCGGCGTCATCGTTTCCAAGCAGCGCCAGGCTCCGCTTCCCCCGCGGGGAACAAGCGCATCAAAGCTATGAGAGCAAGGGAGGAGGGGGAGGAGGAGGAGAAGGAGGAAGAAGAGGAGTGAATAGAAAGAGGAGGGCGCGGAGGGAAAGGAATGGGAGGGGCGGAGGGAGCAATTCGGAGAAGAGGGGAGCGAGGAGGCAGGGGGTCAGTCGGACGGGCGGCGTCAGGAAGGAGGAGGGCGGAGGGTGGGAAGAAGGAGGGGTCGTCGGACTTGGGCGCGAGCCTGCAAGATGGCAGTAACGCTGTCAAGCTCGTCGACGCCCTCCATGTGCATTATCTCGCTGTCCGGGACTCCTGCCTGCTGGGCTGCAGCGATGGCCTCCTCCGTGTGGAACTCCTGGGACAGAGGCTCACATAAGGGGGTCGGGTGATCGGAGATAGGGACCCGCATTTGACCCGTTGGCGACCCGCATTCGACCCCCCCGTGGCCCTCCCGCGATTCACTGCCCAGCGTTGTATGCACAATGATACTCACTTGCGACCCGCCCACGACCCACTCGCGACCGCGACCCTCGTGCTACGGACTACCGATGGTTCACCGTGGGGATATGTACGTCCCACTCCGCGGGGTCCTCCTTGAGCGCCATCAACGCGTCTCGCGAGGTCTCCCCGCCAACCAGGTGCATGAGGTCCGGGGTCTCCAGCATGAGATCCACCATGGCCCCAGGCTCCACATCGAACGTGTTGGCGAAAGCAACGACGCCCTTCCTGATGTCGTCGTCGGAGGTCTGCGAGGGTACATCGGAGGGGAGGTGGAGGGCACGGGCGCACACTAATATCCAGAGCCTTGAGGGCCCGAGGTCGCATGCAAGGACCCGAGCCCCAGGTGATTAGGCGTCGTCAATCAGGCCCAAGGACCAGATGCGGTTTCGTTGGCCCAACAAGGGATGGCGAGGGAGGAGCAGGGGGAGGAGGGGCAAGGGTAAGGGTAAGGAGGGGTAAGGGGGGGGAGGAGCAGGGGGAGGAGGGGTAAGGGCAAGGGTAAGGGAGGGGGGAGCAGGGGGAGGAGGGGTAGGGGAGGAGGGGCAAGGGTAAGGGAGGAGCAGGGGGAGGAGGGGCAAGAGAGAAAGGGGCAAGGGTAACGATGGTCGGGTCCTGGGACAGCATGGACGCACTGTCCCCCGCGTCGTCGGGATCGGAGAGCACATGGTCTCTCCACGAGACGGAGGCCTTCTTGGAGGGCGGGGCGGAGTCCGCACTGAGGGCGCCCCGCTTCCGGAGGATGCTCCCCAGGCTGCTCGCCGGCGACGCCTTAGGGGAGGGCAGGGGTACGGAGGAGGAGGAGAAGGAGGAGGATGAGTATATCATTAGAGAGAGGGGGAGGGCTTGCGAGGAGGAGGAGAGGAGGACACAGAGAGGGATGGCGAGGCGAGGATGGAGGAGGAGGGGGGACGATGATGATGATGATGATGACGACGATGAGGAGGAGGAGGAGGAGGAGGAGGGGAGCGAGGGAGGGGAGGGGGAGGATGAGGAGGAGGATCAGGCCATGCATGGTACCGAGGATGGGGAGGAGGAGGAGGAGGAGGAGGAGGAGGAGAAGGAGGAGGACACGGATAGGGATGTCGAGGATGGAGGAGGAAGGGTGAGAGGAGGAGGAGGGGGGGAGGAGGATGCGAGGGAGGGAGGATTCTATGGATCTATGAGCGCAGGTGCCGTAGCCTAGGCGTGCGCGGTGAGGAGGAGGAGGAGGAGGAGGAGGAGGAGGAGGACCAAGGTGCGAGGGAGGAGGAGGAGGAGGAGGAGGAGGCGAGGGAGGGGAGGGTGAGAGGAGGAGGAGGAGGAGGAGGAGGAGGAGAGGGAGGAGGATGCGAGGGAGGGAGGATGCGAGGGTGGGAGGGAGGAGGAGGAGGAGGAGGAGGAGGAGGAGGGGATCGCGATCTCTCTGACCATCACATTCCCACCATCCACGGGATAGCAGGCAGATGAGTCCCCGACGGAGGCCGACGTTGATGTCTTGGCCGGCGTGGCGGGCGCCGACACGACGCTGCCAGGCGGGGGCTGCGCCGCGGCGCGGCCAGGCGGGGGCTTCGCCACGACGCTGTCTGGCTTGGCTGAAGCTGACGGGGGCTTCGCCACGACGCCGCCTGGCTTGGCTGAAGCTGGCGGGGGCTTCACCATGGCGGCACCTGGCTTGGCGGACGCCGACGGGGGCTTCGCCGCAGCGGCGTCTGGCTTGGCTGACGCTGACGGGGGCTTCGCCACGGCGGCGCCTGGCTTGGCTGAAGCTGACGGGGGCGCGGCGCCGGGCTTGGCTGAAGCTGACGGGGGCTTCGCCACAGCGGCGCCTGGCTTGGCTGAAGCAGACGGGGGCTTCGCCACGGCGGCGCCCAGCTTGGCTGAAGCTGACGGGGGCTTCGCCACGGCGGCACCTGGCTTGGCGACGCTGCCTGGCTTGCTTGGCGGTGGCTTGGCTGGGGGCTTCGCCACGACACCGCCTGGCTTGCCCTGCGCTGGCGGGGGCTTCGCCGCGCTGCCTGGCTTGCCATGCGCTGGCGGGGGCTTAGCGATGCCTGGCTTGGCGGCGGGCGCTGGCGGGGACTTCGCCTTCGCTGGTGGGGGCTTCGCCGCGCCCTTCGCCTTGGCCGCATTGAGCGCCGCGCCCTCCGCGCCATTCGCCTTGGCCGCAGTGAGCGCCGCGGCCTTCGCCTTGATCGCGGCCAGCAAGGCGCCCTTCCCCTTGCCCGCGCCCTTGCCGACGGCCTCGGGCGCGGTCTTCCCCTTGATGAGCATCTTGAGCACCGGAGCCTGGGCGCGACGGTTACGGGGGGAGCACCGAGGAGGAGGGAGCGACGGAGCGACGGACCCAGAGGGTACTTACCAGAAAGGTCCCTGTAGATATCGGGGGCCCAGGAAGAGCGATCGCGAGGTGATGTGGATGGCAGGGGGGCGGGGACAAGGACGAGTAAAGGGCGAGGAAGCCCATGGGAGGAGAGAGCGGGCAGATATCTGTGCATAACACCCGCTTGCGTCTGCCTCCGAGAGAGGACAGTTGTTACAATAAGCCCTGGGAGCCATGCCGCCAGCAGTCGGCATACCAACACCGCGAGAGCCGAGCGGTAGGTGCAGGTCGCCCTAGGAATCCTGTCGAGCCAAAATGGCTGCAGAGGGGCACGAGTGACAAAAAAGGGTGAGCTGTCAATCCAAACGGGTGAGCTCAAAAAATTCTCTGTGGGCGTGACATAATCACGGGTTGTCACGTGATAATCACGTGATAATCACGCGTCACGGGTATCACGCGAGATAATCACGGGTTTGAGTTCGGAGTTCGAAGTTTGAAATTCGGAGTTCGAAGTTTGAAATTCGAAGTTCGAAGTCGAAGTTCGGAGTTCGAAGTTCGAAATTCGAAGTTCGAAGTCGAAGTTCGGAGTTCGAAGTTGAAAGTTCGACGACGACGGCGACGCCGACGGCGACGGAAGGTGTAGGGAGGAGGAGGGAGGAGGAAGAGAAAGGAAGGGAGGAGGAAGAGGACGGAGGGGGGAGGGAGGAGGAAGAGGAAGAGGAAGGAGGTGCAACGCGCGCGCGCGGGCCCGGGCACAGGGTCCTGCAGGGCCATCTCGCGCCACAGCGTGTCCACGTGTGCATCCTCCGGGGCGGCGAGGGGCGAAGGCGATAAGACGGGGGAGGCCGAGGCGGAGGAATGCGGAGGATGGCAGAGGGCGAGAGACAGCAGAGGATAGCGGAGGTAAAAGGGTCTACAGAGGCTATCAGACATATAGAGGATAGCGAGGATAGAGGACTTGACTGAGCAGCTGAAGAGAGGAGGTAGGATTAGGACTGCGGAGGATGGAAGAGGATAGCGGAGGTAGAGGAATGGAGGCTAGCAGTGGTAACATATATCGAGGATAGAGGACTTGACTGAGCAGTTGGAGCGAGGAGGTAGGATTAGGACTTGACTGAGTAGTTGGAGCGAGGAAGGAGCGAAGGGGCGAGTGAGGGAACGGGAAAGAGCCCGCCGACCTTCCATCAGCTGCACCCCTCCCCTCGTAGCCGCCATCCCTCGTCCCCCGTATGCCCTCATCCATCCCTCCATCCTTCCCTCCATCCCGCCCACGCTCTCTATCCCTCCCTCCACCCGTCCCTCCCCATCCCTCCCTGGCACATATTTCACTGGCCGACGTAGCGAGCCGCGCACATTCACGAGGAGATATCGGCGGCGCTACGCTTGCGCTGGCGCATGCTGATCAGGAGGGCCACCGCACCGCCGAGGTCCGCCTCGGGATAGCCGAGCTCCGTGCTCTGCACCGCCTGCGCCATATACGCGCTGTCCGGGACGACCGCGTCCACGATCTCGCTCAACTTGGGATGCACCGCCGTGTTGTCGCCGTAGATGCTCGCAATCGCGATGCCGAACTCGCGGGGGTAGGCCTGGGTCGGCTTGAGTCCTGGACCACCGTTCACCTGAGGCTTCCGTCCGTCGTCCCTCGCGACATAGGTGACCACGTCGTCGGCCTCCGGCAGTACATCCCTGCCCGAGGAGGAGGAGGAGGAGAAGGAGGAGGAGGGAGGAGGGGGAGGAGGACGGAGGAGGAGGAGGGGGAGGATGAGGAGGAGGAGCTCGCCCCTACCCGAGACAGACGAAGGAGGAGGAGGAGGAGGAGGATGAGGAGGAGGAGGAGGAGGAGGAGGAGGGGGGAAAGGTGCGAGGGGGGAGGAGGTGCGAGGAGGAGGAGGAGGAGGAGGAGGAGGAGGCGTCCTGCAGCGGTAGCGGGGCAAGCGGCTGAACCACGCCACGGTGGAGTAGATATAGATCGGCTTGGCGCTGTCGCCATTGAAATACCCGAGATTCTCCCTGGTCTGGTACACCAAGTTGCCGCGGATAAACTCTTGAAACCAACGGCTCGACGACATGACACTGCTCGTCGGCTGCTCTATGCACACCGCCACGGCTCGAGCTTTCAGGATACGCGAGGCCCTTCGCATCAGGGCACCAGGCCGTCTGCATCACAGTAAGACTTCCTCACATTTTATATCAGCGCGCATGGTTTGAAAAGGGCGGGGATAAACGCGCTGGGTGACGCGGCAGGCGAAGCCAGCATATCCAGCAGTACAGCATAATTCTGGCCACCATCTTGTTGCCGTACTTGCAGGCGGCATTGCCTGTCAGGCCCTCCGGGAAGACGGACGAGCGCAGAGTAGTGCCCGATGATATCCACACCCAGCTGCTGCACAGGGGCGCCAACCAGCAGAATCCACCCTCACGAATACGCAGGCATAGAATTAGCCCAAACACGAAGCCCGCGTCAGTATTCACGTCCTCCTTCTGCCCGTGGTCGTAGTCGTAGCTGTAGCAGCTCATGCCCATGCCCCGGAAGCCGTTGGAGATAGACTCCACGCCCGAGAAGAACTCCACGGCATCATACGTGGTGAACTTGCTGCCAGCGAGCCCCGCAAGGAAGGCCAGGGCCACGAGCCTGGCGCACACCGCGGGGGCGCCCATTGCCCTGAGGCGGGCGAGGAGCGCGCCCAGGGTTGCAGCGTCGGCCGAGGGCAGAGGCATGCCAGGACAGAAAGCTGCAGTAACGGAGCAGATGGCTACGGAGACGAAGGAGGGGAGGAGGGGGAAAGAGGGGGAAGGGGAGGAGGAGGAGGAGGGAGGGAAGGAACTTGAGAGAGAGAGAGGAGGAGGAGGAGGAGGAGGAGGAGGAGGGAGGGAAGGAAAGAGAGAGAGAGGAGGAGGAGGAGGAGGAGGAGGAGGAGGAGGAGGAGGAGGAGGAGGAGGAGGAGGACGTAAGAGAGGGCCGTGGGCGTGGGCCGGCAAGACGTGAGAGAGGGCAGGAGCAGGGATCAGCCACTGCAGCAGGAGCAGACTGAGAGAGTGCTGCCAGACAGAGAAAGTGATGGAGGACGGGTGAGGACAGGGGGTGAGGGGCACGTTGCGGCCGCGGGGTCCTCGTCTCGGCGAGCGCGATCTGGCTGAACTTGTCGCTCTTGTGGCAGCCAGACCTGCGCGTGCGGCCCCGCGCGTCGGCTGCCCCGCTCCAGCTATCATATCTACGCTTGCTGCTGCAGCTACCCGCCTCACTATCTCATCCCGAACGGTCTCACATTGCCCTTGGAAGCGTGGCCCGCTCGCGACCCGCCCGCGACCCTGCTTGCTTCATGCACTTGCGCGTCGCTCCCGCTGGGGACCCACGCCCCACTCTCGTCCGCAACCACGAGAACGAGGACGACGACGACGACGATACCGAGGTGGAGGAGGAGGACGACGACGACGACGAGGACGACGACGATACCAAGGTGGAGGAGGAGGACGACGACGACGACGAGGACGACGACGCCGACGACGATACCAAGGTGGAGGAGGACGACGACGACGACGATACCGAGGAGGAGGAGGACGACGACGACGACGACGAGGACGACGACGACGACGATGCCAAGGTGGAGGAGGAGGAGGACGACGACGACGACTAACATACCGAGGGGGAGGAGGACGAGGACGACGACGACGACGATGCCAAGGTGGAGGAGGAGGACGACGACGACGACGAGGACGACGACGACGACGATACCAAGGTGGAGGACGAGGACGACGACGACGACGGAGTTGGGGGATCCTCGGAAGGGGATAAGAGGAGGAGGAGGAGGAGGAGGAGGGGGAGGAGGAGGGGGAGAAGAAGGACGGTGCAAACCGTTTCTTCGAGCTCGCTCGGCGGGCCCCAGGCTACCGCGCTCGAGACTCCAGATCTTCGCTGGCATTGCTTCTAGCATTGCCGTGAGCCACCACGAGCAATGCATACACAATTGTCGAGGGAGATTAGGATGAGGAGGCGAAGGAAGCGAATGGGATGGGGGGATTAGTATGATGGGCGTAGGGCGAAGAGGAGGAGACACTCGACCTGAATTCGCCGTCGCGCTCGGCTGTCGAGGCTATGAGCTTGCCTCAGCCCACGAGCTTCACGAGCCCTCCACGGGCTCGTCCTCCTCGGGCTCGCCCTCCACGGGCTCGCCCTCGCAGCAACAGCCCTCCGCGGAGCCACGGCCACAGCCGGCCGTGCGCTCGCCCTTGGAGCGCTCCTTGGCCTCCTCCCACGACGCGGCGATGCCGCGGTAGGTGCCTGGGCGGAAGGAGGGTGGGATGATAAGAAGGAGCAGGAGGAGGAGGAGGAGGAGGGGGGGGAGGAGGAAGAGGACGACGACGACGAAGGTCTGGGCTTCTCAGGGTTGTTGGGAGGAAGAGGCCACGTGGGCGGGGCGGCTTCGCTGCCCTAGGTACTCCACGCCACGCCCCGCTGGGGAAGGGCAGGAAGGCCCGTCGCCGTCTTCTTCACGAAGAACGCCTTCGACACGAGGTGCACCTCGATCTTGGATCCATTATCCATCGAGAGGGTGAAGTTGGCACCGCCGAGACATTTCGACTTCGGCAGGCACTCATCGGGCAACCGACGGGGAGGGGAGGATAAGAAGAAGGAGCAGGAGGAGGAGGAGGGGGAGGAGGAAGAGGACGACGACGACGACGACGACGGGAGGACGAGGAGGAGGACGACGACGACGACGACGGGGGACGATACCAAGGTGGAGGAGGGGGATAAGAGGAGCAGGAATATCACCTCATGTACGCATCCCAGCACTCTGCCCTGAAGTTGTCGGGCATCTCCCGATCAGGATCCACGATGACATCATCCATGTAGTTCCACCTGGCTGCGCGGCAGGGGCCCCGGGGAGTGGGAGGAGGGGGGAGGAGAGGGCGTGCAGGTGGAAGAGGAGGCCATCTCAGAGGGCCCAGGGCAAGTAGGGCTCGTCGGGCCAGTAGGAGGAGGAGGAGGAGGAGGAGGAGGGCTCGGAGGGCCAGGAGGAGGGGGAAGAGGAGCTCAGGGGGGATGGGGGAGGAGGAGGAGGAGGAGGAGGAGGAGGAGGAGGAGGAGGAGGAGGGAAGCCCCCTAGAGGGCTCGCGGAGTGCAAGACTCGTCGGCTCGCTTCGCGGCAGCCGCGCACGCTTTCGGGGCCCGCTCGACGAGCATCGCGCCCTGCATCGCGGGGCTCACCGGCGTCGCGCCCCTCATGTCCAGCTTCGCGAAGTCCGCCGTACCCCGACGGGGCGTGGGTTTCTCATATGTTCCCTTCCGCCCGCCCCCTCACCTCATCCCTTTCCCTCCTACTCTCGATTGCCCCCCGCCGTGCCCATGCGCCCGCGGAAAGTGGCATGGCCTTCCAGATTGGCCCGGGACAGCGCCGGGACGGGCATGTCGACCTTGCGCCGCTTGGCCTCGGGCTCATCGTCGTCGCTCTTCATCTTTTCGAGCGAGGTTAGCAGATCATTCACCTTGCCGTTCTCAGCTGCGATGGCGGACTCGTCGAGCACCTCGAGCATCTCGTCAGACACCTAGTGGTGCTCCCGCCCCCCTCTCCCTCTCTATGTATATATATGATAACGGAGGAGGGGAGCGCTATACAATATACAGTTATACCGTCTCTCTCTCTCTCTCTCTCTCTCTCCCCTCGCTCTTTATATATATATATATATAAATCCTCCAGCTCCTCCTCCCCCGAACCGCTGCCCCATCAGCTGGGGCTATGGCGTGGGGTCAGGGCTCACCCAAGACTATAGAGGCCGAGGGGTCACCTGGGCACTGCCCACCACCAAGGGCGCCCTGAACGCACCACATAAAAAGGCAGGCGCCCGCAAACGACGGGTGCCCGCGCCAAAAAAAACGGTGGGGCCATACGGCGGGGCGCTTTGGCCATGGTATGAACCTCCTCCACCTCCGTGTATATATATCTCTATCTCTCTCTCCCTCTCTCTCTCTCTCTCTCCCTCTCTCTCTCTCTCTCTCGCTCTCTTGTAACACCCCCGCCTCCTCCTCCCCCGAACCGCCGCCCCCCTAGTGGGGGCCATGCGCTACGGTAAACCTCCCGCCACGCACGCTGCCCCAGCTATGCTCCTAACTCGCACTGCTGGGGCGCCCCATCTATGCTCCTAACTCGCACTGTTGGGGTCAGGCGGGCGGGGCACTTTGGCCATGGTACGGGCCTCCTCCGCCTCCGTGACTCTCTCCCTCTCTCTCTCTCTCTCTCTCCCTCTCTCTCTCTCTCTCTCTCCTCTAGGAGCGCCTCGGGCGCCCTCGGCGGCTGGCTCCCGTCCTCCATGTCATACCACGGCGGCTGGCTCCCGTCCTCCATGTTCTCCCACGGCTGCTCTTCGACGGACTTGGGGCCCTTGGGGCCATGCTCCTCGTCCAGGCTATCTTCGACGGACTTGGGGCCATGCTCCTCGTCCAGGCTATCTTCGACGGGAATGGGGCCCTCGTCCTCGTCCAGGCTATCTTCGACGCGCTGGGGGCCCGTGTACCCGGCCAGGCTATCTTTGAGGGGCTCGGGGTCCTCCTCCTCCTCGTCCGCTTTGACGAGCCACTGGGGGCCCTCGTACCCGGCCTGGCTATCTTCGAGGGGCTGGGGGTCCTCCTCCTCGACCACCTCGGTCGCGCCATCGGGCTCCATCGGGCCCATCTCCCAGGCCACGGAGCGCGCGGCAGTATCCCAGGCCTCCTTTGCAGGGACGTTTACCCACCCATTTTTTCCCGCTCCCCCTCCTCCCTACCTCTTATTTCTCATCTCTACCCCTATCCGTGGGGATTTCGGCATTGTCGAACGCCTCGTCCCAAAGGAGGCCTTGGATGTCTGCCTCGACCACCTCCAGCCTCTCCTTGACTGCAGTCAGGGAGTCGGCCTTGGAGGAGGAGGAGGAGGAGGAGGAGGAGGAGGGGGGGGGAAGGAGGAGGAGGAGGAGGAGGAGGAGGAGGAGGAGGGGGAGGAGGAGGAGGAGGACGACGACGACGACAACGACGACGACGAGCCCACGAGGAGCCTCCTCAGGAGGCCAGAGAACAGGATACCCCATTTGGCGTTGACACTCCACAATATCCATCATGTCTTGTGTTGAGATATCGCCAGGACCAGTCTCCCAGTCCATTTCGTTTCTCCCCTCCTCCCGCGCCCTCACCTCCGCCTCACCTCCGCCCATCTCCTGGTCCCACAGCCCAGGGTCCGACTCCGGGCGGTCGCTGCCGTACACCGACTCCCAGTCCTCGCGGCGCTCTCTTCTCGTCTTTCTCCTGTCCTGCTCGTGCTACTGCACCTCGTCCTCCTCCTTCTCCCTCCTCCTTCCGCCTCCTCCTTCCTCCTCCGCCTCGCCCTCGCCCCTTCGTCCTCCTCCTTCCTCCTCCTCCTTCCTCCTCCTCCTTCCTCCTCCTCCTTCCTCCTCCTCCTCCTTCCTCCCCATATTCCTTCTCTCCCCCTCTTCCAAGTCACCGTTTACACCCTCCGTCCTCGTCGGGCCCGTCGCTTAGCTCGCTCAGCTCCGACGTCCTCGGAGTCGAGGACGCCGCCGTCGAGGAGCTCCCCTCCCTCTTCCTGATGGCCACGTAGGTTTTGAGCTGATACAAGACAGCGTCCCTGGACATCACCGTTTTTCTGACCATCGCCCTGAGCTGCTGCAAGATTATCTTGAGACGGCCGGCCTCCTCCAATGCCTTCTCCTTGGGGGTCGTAAGCAACACTTCTTTCTCTGCCTTCCCTCTGCCTCCCTTCCCCTCCACATCTTCCTTCCCCTCCGCATCTTCCCTCCCTTCCCCTCCCTCCCCTCCACATCTTCCTTCCCTTCCCTTCCCTTCCCTCCGCATTTCCCTGCACTCCCTTGCCCTCCACATCTTCCTTCCCCTCGTCCATATATCCCCCCATCGCCGCATTTGCTCGCCCACTCCTGGCGCTCGCGGGTCGAGACGAAGGGGAAGAGGAGCTTGCCTTTCAAGGCGATGTCGAGGTGCGCTAGCATGCTGGCGAGAGTGTAGATGCTGGGGATTTTCTCTGGGCAGTGCTGCACGATGGGGAGCAGCCACTTGTGATTCTGGATGATGCGATCCTTGCGGCCAGCCTGCAGCGTCCACGAAATCCAATCCACTGGGTACGAAACGCTCAACTGCAAGCCCGCCACCCTTTTGGGTCAGAGGATTCCGCTCAGTTCTACTTGCTGTAGTTGCTAAGCTCCTCATCCTCCGCCTCATCCTCCTGCTCCTCATCTCTTCCCCCCTTCCCCCTCCTCATCGGCATCCTCTCGCCTATCCCTCTTCCTCCTCCGCATTACCCTCCCCCTCCTCATCATCGCCCACTCTCCTCCCCCTCCTCCTCCTCCTCCTCCTCCTCCTCCTCCTCCTCCTCCTCCTCCCTCCTCCCCATCTCCCCCGGGGCGGCGGATCGAGCGCCGCACCGCATAGACGCTCTGCGGCAAGTCGGACAGGATGCCGCGGATCGCGTGGGCGCACCATTCGTTCCCCTCCCCAGCCACCTCCTTGATATTCATATCCATGTCGACGACGACGATCTTGCCGTTGACCACCGTGCGGCTGGCGACCTTCACCTCGCTGTCGCCCTTCACGTGGCTGAATGGCCACATCTTGTCCTCTCTCTATCTCTCTCTCTCTGAAGGGAGGGAGGGAGAGTGGGGGGAGTGGGGAGTTGGAAGAGGATCCCCCAGCTCCGTCGTCGTCGTCGTCCACGTCCTCCACCTTGGTATCGTCGTCGTCGTCGTCCTCGTCGTCGTCGTCGTCCTCCTCCTCCACCTTGGTATCGTCGTCGTCGTCGTCGTCGTCCTCGTCCTCCTCCCCCTCGGTATGTTAGTCGTCGTCGTCATCCTCCTCCTCCTCCTCCACCTTAGTCGTCGTCGTCGTCCTCCTCCTCCTCCACCTTGGTATCGTCGTCGTCGTCGTCCTCGTCCTCCTCCCCCTCGGTCGTCAGTCGTCGTCGTCCTCCTCCTCCGATTTTCATGCCGAGAGTCCTGGGCCGGGCGGGCGGGGGGGTGCAGCTCGTGGAGGAACGGCTGGAACGGCCAGGGAGCGGCCATCAACTGCCCACGGCGGGCGCGCCCGGGGGGCCAGCTTGGGCACGGCGCTTCTGCAGATGGGGGCCATGAGGCGGAGAAGGAGGAGGGCGGAGTGGAGGGGGGGGGGGCGAGGGAAGTGCAAGAGGAGGAGGGAGGAAGAGAAGGTGGAGGAGAAGGATGAGAAAGAAGAGGTGGAGGAGAAGGAGGCGAAGAGGAGGTGGAGGAGGAGCCGCCACCTCAAGGGAGAAGGGGGGATGATGGATGCAAGACCCCCCTTTTCAGAGCCTCGCTGTCCCATCATTCTTCGGCCGTCCCGAGGGGGCGCCCTCGCCTCGGCGCCCGCCGCACTCCTGTCCCCTGCGTACAGTTACTCACTCTTACTACTCTCCTCTCACCCCCGAATCGGAAGGTGTTTGGCCCTCCTTGCCCACTCCCCTCCAGCAGGGGAGAGGCCCCTCACCCTCCCTCCTCCCTCCTCCCTCCTCCCTCAGCCGGTTTGGCTTTGTTTCCATTTGCGGCAGATTCTCGATTTTAGTTTTGATCTCCCTTCTCCCAGTGCTGCAGTGCCATGTCGGACACGGAGTCCTTCGCGGTCGTGCCCTCGGAGTTCGCCGAGGGGCCCGTGGTGCCTTGCCCCTTGGTGCGCCGCAGCAACGGGGCTAACGTGCCCTTCCTCGAGTACAGGCCCGCGACGCCAACCAGTTGTTATGATGATGATGATGATGAGGAGGAGGAGGAGGAGGAGGAGGAGGAGGGAGGAGGAGGGAGGAGGAGGGGGGAGGAGGGAGGAGGAGGGAGGAGGAGGGGGTGGCGTCCTCCCAGGGTTTTCCAGCAGAACTGGTACTGCTGCTGTGCAATGGGTACATCCACCCATATCAAAGGCCGACGACGACGACGACGACGACGAGTCGTCGTCGTCGTGACGACGACGACGACGAGGCCGATCCACGACGCCCACCTCATGAAAGATGGCCACATCAAGAAGCAGCAGCAATGGGAGCCGCGGGGGAGGAGGGAGGAGGAGGGAGTAGGAGGGACGAGGGAGGTGGAGGAGGAGGGAGGATAAGGAGGGGGGAGGAGGAAGGAGGCGGGGGGAGAAGGGTTGGGGGAGGGAGGAGGGAGGAGGGAGGAGGAGGAGACGAGTGCAAGCCCCCTCCCCAGAGGAGAGAGACAACAGGGACAGGTGCATCGAGGCCCCGCACTTCGCCGAGGCCTCCTCCTCCTCCTCCTCCTCCTCCTCCTCCTCCTCCTCCTCCTCCTCCTCCGCCGAGGCCGAGGCCTGGGCCGCCGCTGAGGAGCTCCGCCCGCCTCCGCCTCCGCCCGGTGCCCCCGCCTCCGCCAAGCCCCCGCCGCCTGCCCCTCCGCGGACCCCTCCACCAGGGATGGCGCCTCGCGGAGTGGACGCCCTGGCAGAGAGGCTCGCGAATATGGAGCTCGTGATTGTCGAGCTTCAGGCTCGCATCGAGGCTCTCGAGCTTCAGCTCAATGGCCAGCAGCTGCAGTAAAGCTGCTGCCGTGCCCTGCTTCGAGGCCCACAGGGCCCTTTCCGTCGGGCGTTGCTGGAGGTGCCCCTGCATGGCCCGAGGTGCCCCCTGCATCCCCGAGGAGGCCCCCGCGGCCTCCAGAGCACCCCTCACGAGGCCCAGATCCTCGAGGGCCCCTCAGGGCTCCAACATGGCTCGAAAAACTGGGGGGGGGGGCACCTTGAGCCAGGGACATCTTTAGCAACGCCCGACCTATTCCCTTGGCTGCGCGTAAACACGCGTTCAGTCCATAAGCGTTTCTTGCCTGATGCTCGTGAGCCCCAGCGAGACGGACGGCCCCAGCGATCGACCTTGGAGTCGAAAACCTTGTCCGCTCACGTCATGCGTGACGTCCCATCCCATCCCTTCCCATTGCGTGGACCCCCTCTCAAGATTGGCACAGTCGGATGCCGAGCAAGGCAATAAAGGGGCGGACTCGATGCATGGAATAGCATTTTGCGTGGCATTGCGTAGTGAAGCACTGCATTGCTTTGCACTGCGGATCCCCCAACTCCGTCGTCGTCGTCGTCCTCCTCCTCCTCGGTATTTTCGTCGTCGTCGTCGTCCTCCTCCTCCTCCTCCTCCTTCTCCACCATCCTCCTCCTCATCGCTGTGTCACCCTCCCTCGTCACTGCGGGGCCTGCCCCCCTTCCCACCCCGACCTCCTGCTCCTCCTCCTCCTCCCCCGCTTCGCCCTCACATCTCCTCGCAAGCAGCGGCGCGGGAACAGCGGCCTTTGCGAACTCGCTGAAGACTCCGGCGAGTCACGGCGAACTCCATGGTCGCCCATGCCCCCGGGTGCGGGGGAGAGGGGGAGGGAGGGAGTGCCACTGGAGTTGGAGGTGGAGGGAGGGAGGGGAGTGCCACTGGAGGGGGGAGAGCGGGGGAGAGGGGGGAGGGAGGGAGGGGAGGGAGGGGAGGGAGGGGCGATAGTGGAGGTGGAGGCGGAGGAGAGCACTACTGGCCTGAGCCTCGCAGCGAGGACGGGCGGAGGCAGATGCACTCGGCCGGGCGAGCCTCCTCATCAGTGTCGTGATCTTACTCCTCATTATCCTCGCGCTTCCTCCTCATGCCGTGGGCTTCCTCCTCCACCTACTCTCTATCCGCTCTCCACCTCCTCTCTATCCTCCTCCTCCTCCTCCTCCTCCTCATCATCATCCTCACCCTCTTCACCCTCCCCCTCACCTATCCTCCTCCTCTCTATCCTGCTTCTTCAACTCCGCTCGCAGTCGAGACGGGCTCGAGCGCTATGCCGTACGATTCGATCGCGGCGCTGCACAGGCGCGGAGTAGTGCCCCACCCTTTGGATCATTGGCAAGCTCATCGAGCAGAGCTCGATGCCATGTTGTATTGGAGCTTCTGGAAGCCCCCATCGGGCCCGAGAGAGAGGGGTCGAATGCGCCCCCGCCGCGCCGCCGATGCGTCGGCGATGCTTCGATGCTTCGGCGACGTCGGGATGGGGGGGGGGCGTCCCAGCAGCGGCGCCCCGCCGAGGGCGTTCCCGGAGTGCTGGAATCGTCCCGAACGGACGCTGGACGCTGGAGGCCAGACTCAGGGCACGAGAACCGAGAAGGATGATGATGATGGTGATTGAGATCGATCGCTGCCGCGATCCCAGACCCACTCACTCAGATTCACTCTCTCTCTGTCTCTCTCTCTGGGGTTTGCTGGTGGCATCTGTCATTAAGGCCGAGCTTTGGCCCCGCAGGATCTGGTGGGACCCGGGTAGGCCGCCGCTCGTCATCCCAGGCGAGACCCTAGCGTTGATATATTGCCAGATGTCCATCGAGCCCATGCGCAATACGCTCACATGGTTAACATCCGACGAGGATGACTAGCGCGAGGGGGAGGGAGAGGCGGGAGGGGGAGGAGGAGGGAGGGACGAGGAGATGAGGATGAGGGAGGAGGAGGGGGGGGGGAGGAGGAGAAGGGGAGGAGGAGGAGGAGGATGACCGCGCATGGCGACGGACCCCTAGAATCGGACCCCATGGGCGGCTTCTTTCAACAAGGCCCAGATTCGGCCATCTAGGATATGGTGGGTAGACACGGGCCCCCCCTCCTGGGCCCGGACGTTCTCCGCATTGATGTCTGTGTTCGTTGGGGACATGCAGTTCATGGTTCTTCTGAAGTTGCCCGATGAGGACCCGCCCGCCCCTCCCTCCCTTTCGACCCCAGGACCCCTTCGACCCCATGACCCTTTTACTCGCGTCTCTCCTCCCAGAGGAGGAGAATGGGGAGGAGGAGGAGGAGGAGGACCCTCGAGTCTCTCCTCCCAGGACTTGATTCAGCTGCTGAGGTGCGACAAGTACTGGGGGCGCTACTGCATTGAGGCCAGGGAGTGCATCGGGCGGTGCCCTCGGGCCCTCCTCCTCCTCCTCCTCCTCCCCCTCCTCCTCCTCCTCCTCCTCCTCCTCCTCCTCCCTCGGGCCCTCCTCCTCCTCCTCCTCCTCCTCCTCCTCCATCTCCCCGACGCGTCATCCCAGGTACGGGTACAAGTGGAAGCCCCCGAAGCATTGGTTTTGAGCGGTGGCGCGGGCTCTCCCGCTGGCGGCGCGCTGCACATCGTCGTCGTCGTCATCGTCGTCGTCGTCGCCGTCGTCGTCGTCATCGTCGTCGTCGTCGTCATCGTCGTCGTCGTCATCATCGTCGTCGTCGTCGTCATCGTCGTCGTCGTCATCGTCGTCGTCGTCGTCGTCGTCGGTCAGTGCCTCTCCAGGCATCGTCATCGTCGTCGTCGCCGTCGCCGTCGAGCGGCGCGCGGGCTAGAACGGCCGATACTCAGGCGGTGCCGCCTCGCGCCTGAACCTCACTCTCACCGTGAATGACACCTCCTCCGCACGTTCCTCGGGGGCCCATCCTCCCTCGCCCCCTCCCCCATCCCCTCCTCCTCCTCCTCCTCCTCCTCCTCCTCCCCCTCCTCCTCAACCAGTCCATATGTTTTTAGGAGCGCCCTCTGGTTTCGCCGCCCCGCAGTTGTATGGAGGCAGCTGTCCGCTGATGCTTAAAATCTTCCTCCTATATCCTCGGCATCGCTCGGACGTGTGCATTTTTCGTCGTCGTCGTCGTCATCGTAGTCGTCCGTCGTCGTCGGGGGGAGAAAAATACACGCACGAAAACGAAAAATGCACAGAGAACGGACGTCCGAGCGATGGCGAGATATCCCTCCTCCCGTTCACCCCCTCGCTCCCGAAACGCCGCGGGCAAGATCACGACCACATTGCCAGAGGGATGGGCGATGCGGACGTCGGCCGTGTCCCGCTCCTCAGCGAGCGGGTCGTGCACCAACGTTCGGGTCTCGACTTCCGCATCTGATTGGAGTTGGGGGAAGGAGGATGAGTGGGGGGCAGGAGGAGGAGGAGGAGGAGGAGGAGGAGGGAGGAGGAGGAGGAGGAGGAGGAGGAGGAGGAGGAGGAGGAGGAGTTCGAGGAGGAACCGAAAGGGATAAGGATAATTAATGCATTAGGACACCCATTAGGGAGAAGTGGAGGAGGAGGAGGAGGAGGTGGAGTAGGAGGAAGCCTGTAACCGTGACCTCGATGCCAGTGGCAGGATCCCAGTCGTCGTCGGCCGCCGCGGCGGCCGGCGTAGGGCCGCTGGCGGCCGCCGCCGCGACGGGAGCCGCCGCCGCGGGTTCCGTGGGAGGGCCGCTGGCGGCCGCCGCCGCCGGGGGAGGGCCGCTGGCGGCCGCGAGGAGGGCCGCTGGCGGCCGCACCCTGGGGGGCTCGGGCCCCCTGGCTTTGGGAGCCACCGCCGGCGGCCGCTGGGCACCTGGAGGGCCGCTGGCGGCCGCACCCTCGGGCCCCCTGGCTTTGGGAGCCACGACGCGGGGAGCCGCCGCCGCGGGAGCCGCCGCCGCGACGGGAGCCGCCGCAGCGACGGGGGCCGCCGCCGCGACGGGAGCCGCCGACGCGGGGCTGGGGGCCGCCGCCGCGACGGGAGCCGCCGCCGCCGACGACGCGGGGTCGGGGGCCGCCGCCGACGACGCGGCGTGCAAGCCCGGGCCGTCCATCCGACGGACATTCCCCCCCGGCGGCGCGGGGGGGCCCATCCGCGGAGGGGGGAAGGGCTCCATGATGAGAAGGCTTCGGAGGAGGACGAGGAGGATGAGGAGGCGGAGAATATTTGCAACTGCTTTACCCTCCTCCTCGGTATCGCCGTCGTCCTCCTCCTCCCATCTTCCTCCGAGGATCCCCCAACTCCGTCGTCGTCGTCGTCGTCGTCCTCGTCTTCCTCCTCCTCGGTATCGTCGTCGTCGTCGTCGTCCTCCTCCTCCTCCTTGGTATCGTCGTCGTCGTCGTCCTCGGCCTCCTCCTCTTCGTCTCCTCCTCCTTCTTCTCCTCCTCCTCCTCCTCTGCCCCCCCTGGCAGGTTTCTCGCTGACTCCCTCCCACGTTTCGTGGCCCCAGGGAGCTCCACCTAAGGTCGTCGGTCGTCGTCGTCCTCCTCTTCCTCCCTCCTCCTCCCTCCTCTTTCCTCTTCCTCACTCCTTCTCTTCCTCCTCCTCCGCGCGAGTGGGTCGAGGCGATCGATTGAGGCCGAGGGGGCGGGGACAATGGCGCTTCTTTCGGGCCCTCCTGAGGAGTTGGGGGAAGGAGGATGAGTGGGGGGCAGGAGGAGGAGGAGGAGGAGGAGGAGAGGGAGGAGGAGGAGGAGGAGGGAGGAGGAGGAGGAGGCCCCTGTAGCCATTTTGGCTCAAAGGTTCAAGCGTTTAGGTATAGCTTTAAAGCAGGTTTTAGGTTTTTTTCTAGGGCCGCGCGCGCGCGCCCCGCCAATCGGCGGGCGCGGCGCGCGCGGCCCGCCGCCCTCGGGGCACGGTGAGACTCTCACTTGCAGTACAACGCGAACGAGCGCATTCACATTCGACCGCCCCTGGGAAAAAAAGGAGGAGGAGGGAGGAGGAGGAGGAGGAGGAGGAGGAGGCCCCTGTAGCCATTTTGGCTTCTATGCGGCCAGAGACTTAAAAACAAAAAAGGCGGAGAAAAAAAAGGAGGAGGAGGAGGGAGGAGGAGGAGGAGGAGGACGAGGAGGAGGAGGAGGGTCTCGACTTCCGCATCTGATTGGAGTTGGGGGAAGGAGGACGAGTGGGGGGCAGGAGAAGGAGGAGGACGAGGAGGTGGAGGAGGAGGAGGGCGAGGAGGGCGAGGAGGAGGCCGACGACGACGAGGAGGAGGACGGCCTCTGCCCCGTTGCCCGCCCAGGTGGCGATGCGCGCGGTGCGCGCACCAGTTTATCTTACAACCGCGTACAACCGCGTACAACGAGGCACAAATGCGCGCGCGTGCTTATATTGGGGAGCGCAAAACATATTAAATATATCGCGGTGTGTGTAAAACATGTTAAACGCAGCGCGGTGGGATAGAAAATCTGTGGGCGGTGCGTTATGGGAAAAGGAAATTGTCGAGGGAAATTGAAAATGCTCAAGGAAAGCGCGTTTGGGGCTTGATGCAACGGTTATCTCCGGAGCATGCATGCCCGCGCATCACCGGGGCTCCGGTGATGCGTAAAACCCTCCGGTGATGCCCAGGGGGCACAAAACGCATCCCCGGGGTTCTCCAGGTATAGGGGCCCTCGCCGGGCCTCGGGGCCGTCAAAGAACGACTCGGGAGGGAGAAACCGGCCCTGGGGAATGGGACGAGACTTCTCTTCAGGAGGGGAAGAAACACACAGAC
>CAUYUJ010008195.1:26501-41720 GCA_963575745.1 Prorocentrum cordatum | reverse complement strand
GGAGGAGGAGGAGGAGGAGGAGGAGGAAAAGGAAAAGGAGGAGGAGGAGGAGGAGGAGGAAGAAGAGGTCAAGGAGGAGTAGGGGAAGGAGAAGGGAGGGGGCAGGGAGGAGGGAGGAGGAGCAGGAGGAGGGAGGAGGAGGAGGAGGAGGAGGAGGAGGAGGAGGAGGAGGAGGAGGAGGGGAGAAGGATGAGAATCCCGGCGCGCGCGGGGTCAAACAGTCGCGCTCCCCGGTGACTTTCAACTCCACGCTCAGCGCCTGCGAGAGGGGGCACGCGTGGGAGCAGGCCGACCGACCCGCCTGGCGACGCACGGGCACGCCGGCGTGAGGGGACGGAGGTGGGAGGGAGGAGAAGAAGAGCAGGGGCAGGCGATGAAGAGAGCAATAGCCACGGTCGGGAACTTTTGGATAGCGCGTCGCTCCGCCGGCTCTGGCCCACCACGCTCGGGAGCGACACGCTAATCCACGTCCCGGCCCCCAGGCGCCCACGCCCGAGCTTTCCTGGGCTTCTCCTCCCCGCGGAGCGGAGCGACACGCGACCTGCTTGCCAGGCATGGTGTGTCGCTGGGGCCGCCGCCGCGACACGCTATCCCAAAGTTCCTGACCCCTTTACCGTGCTCTGGGTTTCTTTATGAGCGTGGGGGGGTACCCCCCCGACGGGGGTCAACCCTCGCCTCGTCGTCGCGCCGCGACGGGGGTCGGAGCGCCTTCGGCGCGCGGTGGCTGCCCGCGACAGGGGTCGATGTGGGGGTGACGCCCCCCCGACGCTTATTCAGAAACTCGGAGTAATTGTACAGTCAGCGCCCACGCAGCGCCAGGCACAAGAAATAGGGGAGCCCCAGAATCAAGCTACCCACCCCCCGTCCCTTGGAAAGGGGGGGATAGGGGGGCTTCCCCCCGTCTTCGTCGGCACGTTTGAGCTGCAGGGGCCCTAGCTGAAGGGGGGGGGGGGGCTTCGAAATACCTTTCCCGTTTGGTTCTCGGCGCCACTTTGGTTTTCGGCGCCCCTGTGGATTTCGGCGCCCCTTTCGTTTTCAGCTCCCCTTTGGTTTTCGGCGCCCCTTTGGATTTTGGCGCCCCTTTTGTTTTCGGCGCCCCTTTTGATTTCTGCGCCCCTTTGGTTTTCGGCGTTCCTTTGTTTCGGCGCTCCTGTGGTTTTCGGCGACCCTTCGGTTTTCGGCGCAACCTTTGGTTTCCGACGCATCGTTCTTTTCGGCGCCCTCTTGGTTTTCGGCGCCCTTTACGTTTTCGGCGGCCCTCCTGGTTTTCGATGTTCCTTTGTTTTCGGCGCCCTTTTGCTTTTCAGCGCTGGTATGGTTTTCGGCGCTCCTCTAGTTTTTTGGCGCCATTTGGGTTTTCGGCGCCTCTTTGAATATCGGCACCCTTTTGGTGTTCGGCGCCCTTGTGGTATTCGGCGCCCTTTTTAATTATCTGCGCCCCTTTGGTTTTTCGGCGCCCCTTCGGTTATCGGCGCCCTTTTGGTTCTCGGCGTCCCTTTGGTTTTCGGCACCCCTGTTGGTTTTCGGAGCCCCTTTTTGGTGTTCGGCGCCCCTTTTCTTTCTGTTAGTTTTTTGTTTGTGTTCGGATGTCTTGTTGGTTTTCGGCGCCCCCTTTGTTTTCTGAGCCCTTTCTTTTCGGCGCCCGTTTGGTGTTCGGCGCCATTTTGGTTTTCGGCGCATCTTTTGTTTTCGGCGCCCCTGTTGGTTTTCGGCGCCTCTTTGGATTTCGGCGCCACATTGGTTTCGGCGCCCTTTGGGTTTTCGTCGCTCCTTTGAGTGTCCATGCCCTTTTGGTTTTCGGCGCCCCTTTTCGTTATCGACGCCCCATTGGTTGTCGGCGTCCCTTGTGGTTTTCGGCGTTTTTTTGTTTTCGGCGCCCTTTGGTTTTCGGCGCCGATTTGGTTTTCGGCACCCCTCTGGTTTTTCTGCGCCCTTTGGGTTTTCGGCGCCCCTTTGAGTGTCTGTGCCTTTTGGTTTTCGGCGCCCCTTCGGTTTTTCGGCGCTTCTTTGGTTTTCGGCGCCCTTTTGGTTTTCGGCGCCCCTTTGGTCTTCGGTACCCATTTGATTTTCGGCGCCCCTTTGGTTTTCGGCGCCCCTTCGGTTATCTGCGCCCCTTCGGTTTTCGGCGCCTCTTTCGTTTTCGGCGCCCCTGTGGGTTTTCAGTGCCCCTTTTTGGTGTTCGGTGCCCCTTTGGTGTCTTCCGTTTTTTGTTTTCGGATGTCCTTTTGGTTTTCGGCGCCCCCTTTATTTGGCGCCTTCTTGGTTTTCGGCGCCCATTTGGTGTTCGGCGCCATTTTGGATTTCGGCGAATATTTGGTTTTCGGCGCACCTTTCGGTCTTCGGCGCCCCTTTGGTTTTCGGCGCTCCGTTGGTTTTCGGCGCCCTTGTGGTCATCGGCGCCCTTTTGGCTTTCGGCGCCCCTTTTGGTTTCTGGCGCCCTTTGGGTTTTCGTCGCCACTTTCTGGTTTTCGGCAACATCCTGGTGTTCTGCGCCCGTTTGGTTTTCTGGCGCTCCTTTGGTTTCTAGCGCCCTTTTTGATTTTTCGGCGCCCCTTTGAGTGTCGCTGCCCTTTTGGTTTTCGGCGCCTCTGTGGTTTTCGGCGCACTTTCTGGTTATCTGCGCCCCTTTTGGTTTTGAAGAGACGGCGCCCCTTACGTTTTCAGCGGCCCTCCTGGTTTTCGATGTTCCTTTGTTTTCGGCGCCCTTTGGTTTCGGCGCCGGTATGGTTTTCGGCGCCCCTCTAGTTTTTTGGCGCCATTTGGTTTTCGGCGCCTCTTTGAATGTCGGCACCCTTTTGGTTTTCGGCGCCCTTGTGGTATTCGGCGCCCGTTTTAGTTATCTGCGCCCCTTTGGTTTTTTCGGCGCTCCTTCGGTTTTCGGCGCCCTTTTGTTCCCCACATGTTTCGTGGGGTTCTGGTTTTCTTCTCTGCCGCGTCGCACCCGCGTCTCCTCACACACACCTCCCTTCTCCCCACACACACAGCACAGCACAGCTCAGCACAGCTCAGCACAGCTCACCTCAGCACAGCACAGCTCACCGCAGCACAGACAACACAGGCAGATCGTGGCAGGAGTGGCACTTTCTCGACACCACAGGGGGTGCGCAGAGGGTGGTCCCTCAGCGCGGCCTCTATCCGTGACACGCTCGCAGATCGTGGCAGGAGTGGCACTTTCTCGACACCACAGGGGGTGCGCAGAGGGTGGTCCCTCAGCGCGGCCTCTATCCGTGACACGCTCGCAGATCGTGGCAGGAGTGGCACTTTCTCGACACCACAGGGGGTGCGCAGAGGGTGGTCCCTCAGCGCGGCCTCTATCCGTGACACGCTCGCAGATCGTGGCAGGAGTGGCACTTTCTCGACACCACAGGGGGTGCGCAGAGGGTGGTCCCTCAGCGCGGCCTCTATCCGTGACACGCTCGCAGATCGTGGCAGGAGTGGCACTTTCTCGACACCCAGGGGGTGCGCAGAGGGTGGTCCTCAGCGCGGCCTCTATCCGTGACACGCTCGCAGATCGTGGCAGGAGTGGCACTTTCTCGACACCACAGGGGGTGCGCAGAGGGTGGTCCCTCAGCCGGCCTCTATCCGTGACACGCTCGCGTCGTGGCAGGAGTGACACTTTCTCGACACCACAGGGGGTGCGCAGAGGGTGGTCCCTCAGCGCGGCCTCTATCCGTGACACGCTCGCAGATCGTGGCAGGAGTGGCACTTTCTCGACACCACAGGGGGTGCGCAGAGGGTGGTCCCTCAGCGCGGCCTCTATCCGTGACACGCTCGCAGATCGTGTCAGGAGTGGCACTTTCTCGACACCACATGGGGGTGCGCAGAGGGTGGTCCCTCAGCGCGGCCTCGCCTCTATCCGTGACACGCTCGCAGATCGTGGCAGGAGTGGCATTTTCTCGACACCACAGGGGGTGCGCAGAGGGTGGTCCCTCAGCGCGGCCGCTATGCACGACGGCCGTCCAGGGCATAGCAGGCGTGGCACTTTCTCGACGTCATAGAGGCTGCGCAGGGGTGGTCCCTCACCGCGGCCGCTATGCGCGACAGTCGTCCAGGGCATAGCAGGCGTGGCACTTTCTCGACACCATAGAGGGTGCGCAGTGGGTGGTCCCTCACCGCGGCCGCTGGCTGGCTCGAATCTGTCCTCGACGGAGGATAGAAGGCTTGGAAGAGGGAGGAGGTTCAAGCAATATGGCGTTGTATGACACATAGGGGAACGTTCGCGACGAGGGCTGAGAACGCAGAATTGCGCATATATTATTGTCTTAAGTAAACACACAATGTTTAAGTTAAGTATGTGGGGTTCCTCGGTAGCGTAATTTTTCGGCGCCGATGTGGTTTTCGGTGCCCATTTTATTTTCGGCGCTCTTTTGGTTCTCGGCGCCGTTTTCGGTTCTTCGGTGGCCCTGCGGTCTTCGGCGCTCTATTGCTTGATTTTCGGCGCATTTTTTGTGTTCGGCGCCCTTTTGGTTTCAGCGCCTTTTTCCCAACCATCCCGTGGTGTTGGGTCCTCGTTTTGAAGAGACGGCGCCCCGCGTTCCTCTTTCCCGCCCTCCCGCCTCCTCCTCCTCCTCCTCCTCCTCCTCGTCCTCCTCCTCTTCCTCCTCCTCCCTCTTCCCTGCGTTTCACCCACCCAGTACAGCGCTTCGTGGCCCCACAAGGAGCTCCACCGAAGGCCACAGTGGCAGGGTTCGCATGGCGGCCTCGGGCCATTTCGGCACACCCCTCACGAGGATCGTGGCCCAATAGGGAGCTCAACCGAGGGCTCCAGTGGCAGGGTTCGCATGGCGGCCTCGGGCCATTTCGGCACACCCCTCACGAGGATCGTGGCCCCATAGGGAGCTCCACCGAAGGTCCCAGTGGCAGGGTTCGCATGGCGGCCTCGGGCCATTTCGGCACACCCCTCACGAGGATCGTGGCCCCATAGGGAGCTCCACCGAAGGCGCCAGTGGCAGGGTTCGCATGGCGGCCTCGGGCCATTTCGGCACACCCCTCACGAGGATCGTGGCCCCATAGGGGGCTCCACCGAAGGCGCCAGCGGCAGGGTTCGCATGGCGGCCTCGGGCCATTCGGCACACCCCTCACAAGGATCGTGGCCCCATAGGGAGCTCCACCGAAGGCGCCAGTGGCAGGGTTCGCATGGCGGCCTCGAGCCATTTCGGCACACCCCTCACGAGGATCGTGGTCCCATAGGAAGCTCCACCGAAGGCGCCAGCGGCAGGGTTCGCATGGCGGCCGGCCATTCCGGCACACCCCTCACGAGGATCGTGGCCCCATAGGGAGCTCCACCGAAGTCGCCAGCGGCAGGGTTCGCATGCGGCAGGGTTCGCATGGCGGCCTCGGGCCATTTCGGTACACCCCTCACGAGGATCGTGGCCCCATAGGGAGCTCCACCAGTGGCAGGGTTCGCATGGCGGCCTCGGGCCGTTTCGGCACACCCCTCACGAGGATCGTGGCCCCACAGGAGCTCCACCGAAGGCGCCAGTGGCAGGGTTCGCATGGCGGCCTCGGGCCATTTCGGCACACCCCTCACGAGGATCGTGGCCCCATAGTTGTGCTGCTTCAACAACCGCGCCTGGGCGTCGTTCTCCGCCTGGTCGACGTGCAACGCCACCTCCTCCCTCATGGCTCTCAAAGCCCTCTCCTGCTTCTGCTCCTCGGTCAGAGGGACGCCGTCCTTGTCGTCGTCGGCGCCCGCGACGACGGCCACGAACGTGTTCCTCAGCATGTCGGGCTCCCGCGGGAAGCCGTGGCCACAGGGAGCGCGGGCGAAGATGGTATTCACAATTGCGGTATTCACAACTGCATATGGTTGGGTCCTTCGCCAGGCTAGTTATTTTCCGGCACCTGTTGGGGTTGCTTCGCTCGTTTGGTTTTCGGCTTCCTTCTTGTTTTCGGAGTCCTTTTGGTGTTCGGCGCCCCTTCGGTTTTCGGCGTCGTTTTGATTTTTTGCGCCTCTGTGGTTTTCGGCGCCCATTGTCGGGTTTCGGTGGCCGTACGGTTGGTTTTCGGCGCTTTGTTGATCGTCGGCGCACTTTTGGTTTTCCGCGCCCCTTCCTTTAGTCAAAGCATGGGGGGGTTCACAGGGAGGGGGGGGGTAGATAAGCCCCCACCCGCTTTTCGGAAAGGGGGGGACGGGGGGTAGCTTCGGGAGCGCGAAAGGGGGGAGGAGGTGGTACAGGTGACGGAAACAAGTAAGCAACACTCACGCATAACATCTTGTGTTAATTCCCCCGTCCCCCCGAATGCAATGTTGGGCTAGGATCTCTTAAATTTGCATGTCAGACCGTTGATGCGTATACGTCCCAATTTTGAAATGCGGGGGAGGGGGGAGTGTTGTTCAATTTTTCCTTCAAGCGGAGCTTCCGAGGGGCAGAAAATGGAAGGGGGGAGAGGGGGAGGGGGCTTCGGGCAGGGCAGGTCCAGGGGTGGGGTGCTAAGGGGTAATTTCCCCCCCTTTGCTCCGGCGGCTGCGTGGACGCTCTCTTGGGTTTCGATCGTTTTGCCATGGACCGCGTGGCGTTCCTTCACCGAAAATCCATGGACGTCCTGGGGTCTCAAGGCTGGGTTTCTTGTGGAAGGTTTCTTGTGGACGGGCCTCCACTTTAAGAGTGAGGGGGCGGCGGGGACGTCGGCAGTCTGCCAATCTGCGAAGAAATGTCTGCCGCAGGCGCATCATTTTTTCAAGCTGTGCAACGAGCCCGCCGCAGGCGCCGATTATTGAATCGCTTCGCTCAATTCGCTGGCCCGTGGGGGCCTTTTGGGGGCCTCATAGGGCCTCCAAGAGGCCTCTTGGGGGGCCTCTTAGAGCCATTTGGGGGCCTCTTGGAGGCGTCTTGGGAGCCTCCTGAGGGCTCTTGGGGGCCTTTTGGGGCCTCTTGGGGGCGTCTTGGGGCTTCCTGGAGGCCTCTCAGGACCGAGGGCTCGAAATGTTGTTTCGTGCTCCCCCTCTGGGGCCGCTCTTGGGGCGCTCTGGGGGCCTTCTCCGGCGGTCTTGGAGGCCTCTTGGGCCATCTTGGGGCCCTCTTGGGCCGTCTTGGGGCCCTCTTGGGGACCTCTTGGGCCCTCTTGGGGCGATCTTTGGGGCTTCTTGGGCCGTCTTGGGGCGTCGGGAAGCCGAAAAGGTGGAAACACCAAAATCTGTCCAAAACCAAAGGAAAAACAACGATTTTTGCATATTGGGGCCCTCTTGTGGTCGTGGGCGGGTCGCGGGCTGGTCGCGGGTGGGTCGCGGGGTGGGTCGCGGGTGAGTCGCGGGTGGGTCGCGGGGGGGTCGCGGGGGGGACGACGCCAACAAACAAACAAACAAACAAACAAACAAACAAACGAACAAACGAACGAACGAACAAACAAACACACAAACAGCAACAACAACAACAACAGCAACAACAACAACAACAACAACAACAACAATCACTTTACCCGAACGCTCAGTGTTCTCACCAGTGCCAGGGTTTTCATGCGACGCCAGCCAATACCCCCACTTTGTGGGGGGGCAGTGCAAGCTCTACCAAATATCCACACGACTCTTCGCCACCACCCACACCCAGCTTCCCGCCCTATGACGTTCGGACACTTCACTTCGTGGCCTGCGGACGACCGTGGCTACTACACTGGCGTGGAGTACACTGGCGTGGCCCCTGGCAGGCGCGCGAACCCCGTTGCAAGAGCGTGCGAAAGTAGCTCGCGCGAGCTCATGTAACATAAATGTTGGAAAACCATTGTTTTTTTAGGATTCGGACAGCGCGCGCGGGTAGAAATTTTGAAAAGTCGTGCAGGTGTTTTTCGAGGACCTACGGTGCGATTCGTGTGATTTTATGATGCGCGGTGCTAAAATTCTTAAGAACCCAATGGTTTTTGGAGATTTCGGCGTGCGCGCGCGAAGAAAAAACGAATGTGTCCCGCATGGTATTATTTGACAGGGATGATGGCCCTGGCAGGTGCGCAACCGTTGTCGCAGAAGTTCGAAAAAGTTGCTCGCAAAAGCCCGTTTGACAGAAATGTTTAAAAAGTGTTGGGTTTCCTACGAATCCGCAAGAGCGCGCGGGATGAGATTTTGACATTTTTTTGTTGAAAAACCATTGGTTTTTTGATGTTTTTATGTTAAAATCGCTGCGAACACTAAGGTTTTGGAAGGATTTCGTCTTGCGCGCGCGAATGTCCACTTTACCTTATTTTTTGCAAGGGATTCTTGAATTTTGATTATATTAGAACAAGAAATGTCATTTTTTATTGTTTTTTGCAAGGGAAAGCGGATTACAACAAAACAACCGGATCCTGTACACACCCTCTTTTCTGAGGCTTCCTCACGAAAATGATGAAAATGTAGCTGCGGCCTAGGCGGCGCAGGGGGGGCGCGCACCAGGGGGCCCAACAATAATTATTCTTTAGAATAAATAATGTTCAACAACAACAACAACAACAACAACAACAACAATCATTTTACCCGAACGCGTGGTGTTCTCCCCAGTGCCAGGGTTTTCATACGACACCAGGCAATACCCCCACTTCGTGGGGGGGCATTACAAGCTCTACCAAATATCCAAACGACTCTTCGCGACCACCCAAACCCAGCTTCCCGCCCTATGACGTTGGGACACTTCACTTCGTGGCGTGCGGACGACCGTGGCTACTACACTGGCGTGGGGTACACACCCACAGAACTTGGTCACTTATTCGGGGCGCGCATGTGCCCAGCATGGTGCAATTGTGCCATACAATACATAATACAGAGAGACGAATGTGTCCCGCATGGTATTATTTGACAGGGATGATGGCCCTGGCAGGTGCGCAACCGTTGTCGCAGAAGTTCGAAAAAGTTGCTCGCAAAAGCCCGTTTGACAGAAATGTTTAAAAAGTGTTGGGTTTTCCTACGAATCCGCAAGAGCGCGCGGGATGAGATTTTGACATTTTTTTGTTGAAAAACCATTGGTTTTTTGATGTTTTTATGTTAAAATCGCTCCGAACACTAAGCTTTTGGAAGGATTTCGTCTTGCGCGCGCGAATGTCCACTTTACCTTATTTTTTGCAAGGGATTCTTGAAATTTGATTATATTAGAACAAGAAATGTCATTTTATAGTGTTTTTTGCAAGGGAAAAACGGATTACAACAAAACAACCGGATCTTGATCACACTCGAATTACCTGAGGCTTCCTCACGAAAATGATGAAAATGTAGCTGCGGCCTAGGCGGCGCAGGGGGGGCGCGCACCAGGGGGCCCAACAATAATTATTCTTTAGAATTAATAATGTTCAACAACAACAACAATTACTAGCACGTGGGGACACTCCGTTCTCACCAGTGCCAGGGTTTTCATAGGAGGCGGGCAATACCCCCACTTTGTGGGGGGGCCGGTTCAAGCTCTACCAAATTTCCAAACGACTCTTCGCCACCACCCACACCCAGCTTCCCGCCCTATGACGTTCGGACACTTCACTTCGTGGCATGCGGACGACCGTGGCTACTATTCAGGGCCCCGCGGCCGACGACGACGGCGTGCGCGCGCGAAGAAAAAACGAATGTGTCCCGCATGGTATTATTTGACAGGGATGATGGCCCTGGCAGGTGCGCAACCGTTGTTGCAGAAGTTCGAAAAAGTTGCTCGCAAAAGCCCGTTTGACAGAAATGTTTAAAAAGTGTTGGGTTTCCTACGAATCCGCAAGAGCGCGCGGGATGAGATTTTGACAATTTTTGTTGAAAAACCATTGGTTTTTTGATGTTTTTATGTTAAAATCGCTGCGAACACTAAGGTTTTGGAAGGATTTCGTCTTGCGCGCGCGAATGTCCACTTTACCTTATTTTTTGCAAGGGATTCTTGAAATTTGATTATATTAGAACAAGAAATGTCATTTTCTATTGTTTTTTGCAAGGGAAAGCGGATTACAACAAAACAACCGGATCCTGTACACACCCTCTTTTCTGAGGCTTCCTCACGAAAATGATGAAAATGTAGCTGCGGCCTAGGCGGCGCAGGGGGGGCGCGCACCAGGGGGCCCAACAATAATTATTCTTTAGAATACATAATGTTCAACAACGTTGCAGCCACCGTCCCGGCCCCGGGCCGGGGCCGGGACGGTCGTACGCCTACCGAGGTGTGCCCCCTCTCACCTGGCCCCGGGTGAAAGCGTTCGCGCTCTCGGTGTGCCACCGACTCTCCCGGCCCCGGGTCGCTTCAAATGGTGCAAACGTTCGCGCGCCTCGTGTGCCAACGACTCTCCTGGCCCCGGCAGGTGCGCCCTTGCATACGGCGGCGGCGCGCCCTGGTGTGCCAACGCCCTTCCCGGCCCCGGCAAACGCTGAGCAATACATAAGGAATCCCTAGAGAATCCCCTAGGAATCCCTAGGGAATCCTTCGGAATCCCGAGTCCTTCAGGGAATTATAGGAATCCCTGGAGAATCCTTAGGAGCCCCGAATTTTTGAAGAATCCCATAGGAATCCCGAATCCCTAGGAACCCCCAGGGAATCCTTAGGACCTCTACGGATTCCTTTCGGATTCCTCAGATTCCCGAAGGATTCCCTCAGGATTCCGAAGATTCCCTAGGGACTCCTAAAGAATCCCAAGGGAATCCTAATGATTTCCTTGTGATTCTCAGGGATCCCCGAAGGATTCCTAAGATTCCCAACGGATTCTTAAGATTCCCAAAGGATTCCTAAGGATTCCCTGAGGATCCCTAAGGATTCCTAGCACTCCCATGGAATTATGAAGAATTCCCTAAGGATTCCTTGGAAATTCCTAGGGCTCCTTAGGGATCCCTAAGGTTTTCCTGGGGACCCCTATGGATTCCCTAGGAATCCCGTAGGGAGTCCTACGATTCCCTAGGGAATCCTGAGGGAGTCCTACGATTCCCTAGGGTATCCTACGATTCCTTAAAGAATCTTACGATTCCCTTAGAGTGGTGGTCGCATTCCCCGTGTGCCAACGACCGTCCCGGCCCCGGTGGCCTGGTCGGGGGCGAAAATCCTAACAACCCTCGGAATCCTGTAGGGTTGTTGGTCGCACTCCCCGTGTGCCAACGCCCTTCTCGGCCCCGGTGTGCATACGCCCCTCCCGGCCCCGGCTGGCAGACGCGGCATAACCCACTACAGGTGCGAAAAATACTGGTTCTCGAAACGAATGTTCAAATCTCTCACAACAATAATTTTAAGACTGTTCGCTCCTATCTGCTCACGTGCCACACAACACCTAAATCCCAAACCCTCGGTACCCGCCCTCGTCGTCTTCGATCGTACCCCCTTGGGGGTATATCTTCCTTACCTGCCACGTGTATTTAATGCAGCCCCTTAAACAAGGGAAGAGAGGACGGGTGAAAGTGGGAGTGAGAAGAATGGAGCACGAGACAAATTAGCCGGAGGGGGGCAAGGAGCAGAAAACAAATGGTAAAAGATCGGGTGGGCAGACCCATAGCGGGCAGGTCGTGAAGGCGGACCCAAGCGACGAGGTCGAGCAGGCGGGTTGCTGAAGCGTGGGTCTTGCATGAATCGCGAGGAAGTCTCGAGCGAGAACGCGATTCCCAAGTAAATCGTGAGAAGAGCCAGCGTGGGCCACGAAGGGCATAAAATCCGAGGTCACAGAGGGCAGCGACGGGGCCGCTGAGGGCAGCACCGGGGCCACGAAGGGCAGCGAGGGGGCTACAAAGGGCAACATCGGGGCCACGAAGGGCATGCATATGGGGCCACGACAGGAGCGAGCGGGGGCCACTAAGGGCATTCGTATACGGGGCCACAAAGGGCGACGGCGGGGCCACTGAGGGCAGCAAAGGGGCCACGAAGGGCAGCGAGGGGGCCACGAAGGGCGACAGCGGTGCTACGAAGGGCATGCGTGTGGGGCCACGGCGGGCGCGTGCGAGCGGGGGCTACGAAGGGCATATAATGCGGGACCACAGCGGGCAGCGACGGGACCACTGAGGGCAGCAACGGGGCCACGAAGGGCAGCGAGCGAAGGCGACTGCGGAACCAGTACGGGCAGCGAGGGGCATCGAAGGCGGGCGAAGGGCAGCGAGCGGCGACTGCAGTCATTAACGGGTTGGTCGGGCGGGCAGGCCCCGACGGGCGGGTCGAGCGGGCGCGTCGTTGAAGCGTGAGTCTTGCTTGAACCACGAGGCAATCTGTAACGGGGGCGCGATTCCTGAGTGTCGAGGACCGGCATCTGGATAAATTGAGGAAAACATCAAGCGAAGCGGTTCGGTGGTAAATTGCGATGAAGTCTCAAGCGAGAACGCGATTCTACAATACGATTCGATAGTACATTGTCAGGAAGTTTCAGGCGGGAGCCGCGGTTCGGTGGTAAATCGCCAGGAAGTCCAAAGCGAGAGCGCGATTCTTCAATAAAATGTGAGGAAATCTCAGGCGGGAGCTGGAGCAACAACGCAGTTTGACCCGGACTACATGGTGAGGAAGCCTCAAGCGGGAGCGTTGTTCCTGAGTAAATTGGGAGGAAATCTCAGACGGGCGGGGGTGTCTTGAGTAAATTCGGAGGAAGTCTCTGGCGGGAGCTGTTGTTGTTGTTGTAGTCCGGGGGGCCAGGGGCCCAGTTTGACCGCTAAGACTTTCCCTGTCAAAAAACAGGGTGCGAGCGCCGAAGGGCACATTTTGACTAAGAAAAAACAGTACGCAGCACCCCGCAATTGCGGATAAGAGTGATGGGGCGGGCGCGGGCGCGGGCGTCGAGCCGGCGGACCTCGTGGCCTTCACCTTCCCTGTCGATGGCGCCCTCCTCCTCCTGCTCCTCCTCCTCCTCTTCCTCGTCCGCGTCCTCGTCCTCATCGTCGTCGTCGTCGTCCGCCTCCTCCTCCTCCACCTCCTCCTCCTCCTCCGCTTCCTCCTTTTCCTCGTTTTCCTCCTCCTCCTCCTCCTCCTCCTCTCCACCTCCGTTTGGAAGGGATTCCAGAACAGCCCACCGCAGGCGCCGAACATTTTGATTTGTACACTGAACGCGGTTTGGGTCGCAGGTTCTCCACCTGGAACGAATGCAAAAGAAACCCGCCGCAAGCGCCGAAGTTTGGGTTTGTTCAAGGGACGCAGTTTGGGTCGCGGGTGGGTCGCGGGCTCTCCACCTCCACCTGGAAGGAATAAAAAAACAGCCCGCCGCAGGCGCCGAAAAGTTTGATTTGTACACTGAACGCGGTTTGGGTCGCGGGTGGGTCGCAGGTTATCCACCTGGAACGAATACAAAAAACAACCCGCCGAAGGCGCTGAAAATTTTGGGTGGGTCGCGGGGTGGGTCGCGGGTGGGTCGCGGGTGGGTCGCGGTGGGTCGCGGGTGGGTCGCGGGTGCGGTTTGGGTCGCGGGTGGGTCGCAGGTTCTCCACTTGGAACGAATGCAAAAGAAACTCGCTGCAAGCGCCGAAAATTTTGGGTGGGTCGCGGTTGGGTCGCGGGGTGGGTCGCGGGTGGGTCGCGGGTGAGTCGCCGGTGGGTTGCGGGTGGGTCGCGGGGGGGGTCTCGGGGTGGGTCGCGGGCGGGTCGCGGGGTGGGTCGCGGGTGGGTCGCGGGTGGGTCGCGGGGTGGGTCGCGGGTGGGTCGCGGGCCCGGGGTGGGTCGCAAGTGGGTCACGGGTGAGTCGCGGGGTGGGTCGCGGGTGAGTCGCGGAGCGGGTAACGGTCGGGACGACGACAACAACAAACAACAAACAACAAACAACAAACAACAAACAACAAACAACAAACAACAAACAACAAACAACAAACAACAAACAACAAACAACAACAACAACAACAACAACAACAACAACAACAACAACAACAACAACAACAACAACAACAACACCAACAACAACAACAACAACACCAACAACACCAACAACAACAACAACAACAACAACAACAACAACAACAACAGCAACAGCAACAGCAACAACAACAACAACAACACCAACAACAATAACAACAACAACAACAACAGCAACAACAACAACAACAACAACACCAACAACAACCACAACAACAACAGCAACAACAACAACAACCAGAATCCGCATCGCGGAATTCCACTTCAGCCACGCGGAGGGGGGAGGGGAGGCGAGCTAGGCGCGATCGCGCCACATCTGACATCCGATGTATCCCTCCCGCACATCCCTTCTCATTGCGCTAATGTTGTCTCTGTCCGCGGACGCGTGTCGAAGCCGACCTGGAACTCCAACAAAAAGACCCCAGCGTGTCATGCGCAATCGGAAAGGGGAGCTGCGAACATATGAGGAAGGAGGATGAGGGGGAGGAGGAGAAGGAGGAGGAGGAGGTGGTGGCGGGTGAGCAGGAGGAAAAGGATGAGGCTGTGAAACGAGGGGACGAGGACGAACAGCAGCAGCAGGAACTGGAGTGGAATAACTGGGAGCAGCAAGAGGACTCAGGGAAGGCGGTGGCAGGCAAATAAGGGGGCGACAACGATGAAAAAGGACTCGGATCAAAAGCTGCCCACGCTGGGGCGATAGCGCCGTTCTGAACGACGGGAGCAAAACGCCGATCCGAAACTGAGGCACACTCTGCTGCGGGAGCACGATTTTGAATCACCGAAAGCAGCCGGATTTCAAACAGGGACGTCAAAGAAGTCCTTGTTGCCCAATTCTCTGCGTAAAACGCAAGGCTCGGAAAGAAACGATTATCGTCTCGACGGGGCCCAGGGAAGGAGGAGAGTAGTGCTCAGAATGCACAATGTAGAAATGGAGAGGAGAAATGGAGGGGCTTGCCCCTGCCTGTTGCAGTTTGCTTGGGGAGAGCGCGTGGCTCAGGCTTGGCCGCGTGGAACGGGCGACCTTGTTGGCATTCGCCGAAGCGGCCGTCCCATGGGGACGAACAACAGCCTAGCGAGGAGGGGGGCAGAGAGGAGGGAGAATGAGGGAGGTAGGCGCTCTCGGGCGGGCAGGTTTCCCCCTTCCCCCTCAGATGGGCGCTCGGGCTTCTGCGGATCTCAGGAAGGGCATGAGGAGGAGGAGGAGGAGGAGGAGGAGGAGGAGGAGGAGGAGGGGGAGAAGGAGATCAAAGTGCAGGGGTGCGGCACGAGTATGAGGCGGAGGAGGGGGAGCGGCATAATGATGATTATAGTGGTGATGATGATGTTGCTGCTGATGCTGATGGTGAAGGTGGTGATGATGATGGTGATGATACTGCTGCTGCTGCGGCTGATGATGATGATGACGATGATGATGATGATGATGCTGATGATGATGATGATGATGATGATGATGACCGTGATGATGACGGTGATTGCAATTGTGATTGTGATGGCG
>CAUYUJ010008195.1:0-21401 GCA_963575745.1 Prorocentrum cordatum | reverse complement strand
CCCCCCCCGCTACGCCCCTCGCCCCGCCGCCCGGGGGGACTCTAAGATTTCACAGGCCCCGCGCGTTCTGGAATGTACGGCGCCCCCTGCTTCTAGAATTTCACAGTCGACCGTCGACGGTCGGGTCGGTCGGCCGTTGTCGTCGTCAGAAGGTCGGTCAGCCGCCGTCGGTCCTGACAGTCGTCGTCGTCGTCGTCGTCGTCGTCGTCGTCGTCGTCGTTATCGTAGTCGTCGTTGTTGCTGTCGTTGCCGTCGTCGTCGTCGGTCGCTCGGTCGGTCGGTCGGCCGTTGTCGTCGTCGGTCGGTCGGTCGGCCGCTGTCGGTCCGGTCGGTCGTCGCCGCCGTCGTCATTGTCGTCGGCGGCGTCGTCGTCGTTGGTCGGTCGGTCGGTTGGTCTGTTGGCCGTCGTCATCGCTGCTGTCAGTCGATCGGTCGGTCTGTCGGTCAGTGTCGTTGTCAGTGTCGTCGTCAGTGTCGTCAGTGTCGTCAGTGTCGTCGTCGTCGTCGTCGTCGTCGTCGTCGTCGTCGTCGTCGTCGTCGTCGTCGTCGCCGCCGTCGTCGTCGTCATGGGTCGGTCGGTCGGTTGGGCGGTCGTCGTCTATGGTCGGTCGGCCGTCGTCGTCGTTGTCGTGGGTCGGTTGGCCGTTTTTGCTGTCGTCGGTCGGTCGGCCGTTCCCAGGCGCCCCTTCGGGCCCTTCCTTCCAAAGGTGGAAAACCAAGTGGATTTTTCGTGTCGCCCCCGCCGGCACAAACCTCCGCAGCCTGATATGTTCGTACTTTCCGCCGCGGCACGGCGGTGTTTTCGCGCGTGCGCGCGCGACGTTCACGGCGCGATAGTCAAATCGCATGAACTCGAGCGGACTTCGTTCCGCGCAGAACCCGCGGGGTTGGTGCAGCGCTCCGACAGGGCTCGCGCGAAGCAGCGCTGGGTTCTCTCACGGCCAGGACACTTCGCACAGCCTGTCGCTGCGCCCCGCGGGCCGGGAGGCTGCGAACGGCTCGGGACGTTGACGCTCGGCGACCAGGACGTGGCTAGCGTGTCGCGCCGAAGCGTGGGTTGGCCACGATCTGGTGGCGCGACGCGCGGAGCCAAAGTTTCCGGCCGTAGCTCCTATGGCACGGGGCCCCTCTTGCCTGCGGGTATGTGTCAGGCGTGGACTTTTTTTTGCCTGGGCGGCCGCAGCGCGGCAGGGGGCGGCGCGGTCTTCTCGTTGGACTTGTCCATGGGTGTCTGCTTTGGCCTCGCGGTATTTGATGTCCGCTCGTCAAAGAAATCGCAGGGGAAATCTCAAGGAAGGGTCTCGCAGAAAATTCCGAAGACTGCGGGGGGGAATTGTCGGGGGCGGAGGGGGGGGTCGAGGTGGAACGCCGTGGGAGATGGTCGGAGCCCTCCCCCGCGCCCTTGTCGTTGCGCGCCTTGTAGTTCCCCGCCCATGTCCCGCTCGCACCTGTACGCGCGCGTGCGTCCAGTGCTTGCTGCGCATACGACCGCGGAAAGTTTGCGCGTGGCGACTCCGTCTTGCTGCGCATGCGACCGTGGGAAGTTTGCGCGTGGCGACTCCTTGGTGAAGAGACGCGCGCCACGGCGGCCGCCCCCGGGCCGACGGCGAAATGCAAACACCTGGCGAAACTGTCGCCGCCTTCGCTGCGGGGCTTCGTTCGTGAGGGATGGTGGGGGAGGAGGGCGTTCCATGTGCGTGTCTGTTTCTACATGCACGTGTGGGTCCTTGCCTACACATTGTTCATTTCTGATTCTTCGGAAGGTCTCTGATTTTTGTTGGGGGCCCAGACCCTTTCATTTCTAAGCGTTCTATCCTGGGCCTCTTCCTGGCCGCTAGGGGGCCAGGAACAAGTAGAAACGAGCATACTTAGAAATGAGCACAATTAGAAATAAACAGCGTGTACACTGTGTTGTCGGCCAGTGGGTCGGTGGTTCGGTCGGCGGGTCGGTGGCTCGGTGGGTCGGTCGGTCGGTCGGCCCGTCGCCGTCGTGGGCGACGGCGGTCGCGGCGTCGTCGTCGTCGTCGTCGTCCTCGTCCTCCTCGTCGTCGTCGTCGTCATCGTTGTCATAGTCGCAGTCGTAGTCGTCATCGTCGTCGTCGCCGTCTTCGTCGTCGTCCTCGTCGTCGTCGTCGTCGTCGTCATTGTCCTCCGTCGGTCGGTCGGTCGCTCGGTCGGTTTGCCGCCGTCGGTCCTGTCGGTCGTCGCAGTCCTCGCCGCCGCCGCCGCCGCCGCCGTCGCCGTCGTCGTCGTCGTCGTCGTCGTCGTCGTCGTCCTCGTCCTCCTCGTCGTCGTCGTCGTCGTGGTCGTCGTTGACGTTGTCGTCGTCGTCGTTCGGTCGGTCGGTTGGTCGTCGTCGGTCGGTCGGTCGGTCGGGCGGTTGTCGCCGTCGTCGAGGGTCAGTCGTCGGTCGGTCGGTCGGCTATCGTCATCATTGTCGTCGGTCGGTCGTTCTGTCGGCCGTCGTCGTCGTTGTCGGCGGTCGGTCGGTCGGCCGTTCTGGCTGTTGTTGTCGTTGTTCGGTCGTTCCCAGGCGCGTATTTCCACCACTCCAGGCATCCTATGTCCAGAGCGTGTGGCAGGGTCATCGGCTCTCAGCACTCCGGGCCTCCCAGGACCTCGGACACGGACCTCGGAAACTGCCTGCTCTGACACGCTGCTCGGCGGCGCCTCTGGGGCGCCCGGGCTTCCCTCATGAACCGATACCGTCAGCGTCGGTCGGTGGTACCAGTTTGCAGCGCGTGTACATGGGACAATCTGCAGAAATATCCTCCTCTCTCAGCCTCAGTCTCTCGTTTCCTTTTCTCACTCTCACTCTCTCTCTCTCTCTCTCTCTCTCTCTCTCCTTTTCTCTGTCTCGTTATCTTTCTTTTGTTCTCTCTCTCTCTCTTTCTCTCTTTCTCTCTTTTTCTCTCTCTCTCTCTCTCTCTCTCTCTCTCTCTCTCTCTCTCTCTCTCTCTCTCCCCCCCCCTACCCTCCCCCATTTCGCGAATCCTGCATCCGCATGTCTCCTCCCTCCTACCTCCTACCTCCCCCCTCCCTCCTGCCTCCTCCCGTATCCCTCCATCTGTCCGTCTTTCCCCTCGATCCGTCCTCCATCCGCTGTCTCCTGCCTCAATCTCCTCATTCCTCCACCTCCTCGCCCATCAGTTCCTCCTTCCTGCCTCACAAGAACCCCTCCATGCCTATACCCCTTCATGCGCCCATCCCTCCATATCTCTATTCCTGCATCCTTCCTTTCTACTCCACCTTCACTCCTCGTGCATCCCTCCTCCCTCCATCCCTGCATCTCTGCCTCCCTCCGTCCATCCCGCCATCCTTCCTCCCTCCCTCCCTTACCTCCATTCATCCATCCTCCGTCCGCCCTCCGTCCCCGTTCGCTCCCTTCCTCCTCCATCCTCCCTCTCCAACTCGTCCTTCTCGTAGTATTTTTTCCTGCTCCCACTCCGATGCTCTCGTGCGCCGTTTTCCTCCACTGCTTCTCCCGATTCTCACTCATCCCTTGCAGCGGCCATGCGCAGGCCAAAATACCGACATACAAGCAGATGTCGCGTCGCTCCCCCGAATCCACGGCCAGACTGAGACGGATGAGCAGGCAAGGAGGGACGCCACAGCTGCTGATCTTTTCCGTACGCCGCCTCTTTAGCCTTTAGACGGACCAGGAAAGCTCCAAGACGGCTCAAGATACCCAAGACTGTCGAAACGCGCGTCAGAGGGACCCCAGGCCTGAATAGACCCCAAGGCGACGCCAAGACGGGCCAGACCCGGTCCAAGATGGAAACAGGACGGCCGCAGAACAGCCCAAGACGCTGCCAAGACGGCCCAGGAAGGCCCAAAAGAACCGAAACGGGCCCCCGAGAGGCAAAAAACCTTAGTGTCCCATATGCTGCATGATGTCGACAGAATCGCCTTGTCGGCCTTCCGAGCGTCCAAGACGGCACACGAGGCCCCCAAGTCCGACCCAAGACGGCCCGTAAGGCCCCCAGCCGGGCCCCGTCGAAAGGGCCAAGCCGGCCCACGAGGGGCCCAAGACGGCACAATAGGATCCCCATATTGCGCCAAGACAGCCCCACGAGACCCCCCAGACAGCCCAGGAGCGGGCGGAATGCTTCTGGCCGTGTCCACCGCGAAGCGGTGCGTATCCAGCCAACTCCACCAGACGCAGCCAACCCCTTTTCTGGGGGGTGGGGGGAGGGGGAGAAAATTCACCCTATTTGACTTGTGCTTTCCGTGATTGCAACTAAGGTTTTTGACCGAGTGAAACTACACATGCACCATTGTACGAGCTGCGGAGATATGTGCGCGCAAGCATGCATGCATACACACATATGCAAGTCAACATAGCAACTTGATCTCCGTAATATTTTCACGCGCGGACAAACAAACGCAATCGCGAGTTCCCGCATAAGAAAATTGCTGATTCTCTCGCATGCGTCAACGGCCGCTAGAGATGAATCGCTCAGACGCGCCTCTTTTTTGTAGCAATGGTCTCTAGAACAGCCCTCGACCTGCTAGCAGGCCTCTTCCGCACCGCCGCTTATTTCTCTCTAACATTATCGAGTTGTTTCTCCACAGAAGAAATAAAGCGCTTGAGAACAGTCCCACTGCGCTGATCTGACGACGACGTATATGGAAACTTCACGCTTGTTGACAAATACCATGCTAACATCTGCCGAACGACGAACGAGCGGACGGCTATCTTCATGTGGCGTTGCGTTTGATACTGCACATTTGCGAAATGAGCTAGGAGCTGAAAATGCAGGCGCTCGTTTGCAGTGGTGCCGTCGTGCACCAACTCGATGTTTGTGGTTTTCTTTAAGAAGCGGGCGTTGTTCTGCAAATACTCGAACTGCGTAACCGTTGCAGCATTGCGGAATATCCCCTTGAGCTTCGGCCTGCCCCGCACGAGCGCGTCGTGCTTAACAGCGGCCGCCGCGAGCAATGCAAAATACTCCGAGGGCTTGCGGAAGGGACTCTCTGGGTCGATGTTGGCAATGAGGGCATTGGCGTTCCGCTTGGCCATGCCCTGCAGCTTCTTGTCATACGTTGAGTTGTGCTGGAACCTGTCCATGCCTTGGGTACGGAAGTTGTAGTAAACTGGGTTCCTTTCCCTGCACGGAACGCTAAACTTGTGGGCGATGCATCGAAGCGCCCGGCTCAGTTGGTTGCGGCGCCCGCCAAACTCAGCCTCGACCTCGAATGCTCGATGAAGTGGGTCTTGACATATCCCCTGCAAGTTCCTGAGCTTCTTGAAGGTGTCGGCGTTATCGTGATTAGAAGCGTTGTCCGCCTTCAACACGAGCACGTACTTGCGCTTGTCCCTCAGCGACGCGCAGACAGCATCACTGCAGAGGCCGCCACGGTTGGAGCGTCAAGCCCATCGGAGCCTCTGGCTAACGTCGGTGATCCGCAGAACATGTTGTTCAAGCCTGGCCAGTGCATATCTTCTCTTGCGCACCGTGCTCGGGGCCAGCACGCGATGGCGTCGCCCTCTAGTGGCGGTGCCGCTGATCGCATCGTGAGCATTCTCCAGCAGCGCGCTAGGTTCGTGGAGTCCCAGGCCAAGGCAGGCGTGGACAAGGCCACCATCATGCAGCGCCAAGTCCAGACCACCGTTGCAGCGATCTCGTCTGCCTCAGGCGTATGCGTGGACACGGCTTCCAGGATTACTGACGAGATCATCGCTGGGCCATGGACGCCCGACCAAAAGACTGAGTTGGCGTCCGCGGTGGACGATGCCATACACGATGGCTCGCCTTCTGACGGCGACCGCAAGCAACAGCACCTCAGGCACGTGGAGAACCACCTGACGGCATCGGACTGGGAGACGCTACTCAACTCCAGTTACTCCATAGACCCCAAAATGTCGGTCGTCGCTGCCAGGCGCAGCTTGACGCCGAAGCATTCACCCCGCGACCTTTGTAGCAGACGCGCGCTCCTGGCACACGCCACTCGTGGCCGTGCGTGCGTCTGCTGCGAGGGCGTCGGGGGGGAGCGCTTTCGGCGTCGCGCGAAGGCTGGCGAAGCTGGGGTGCTTCTGCCCAACAGAGTCTACCATGAAGTCGGGCATGAGCGTCATCGCCCTCAAGGGCATGCCCGCTCCACCCTCTGTGCCGGCGATGAAGTCGCACACGCACGACTTGCGAGGATTGGTAAAGAATCTGGACCCTGGCAACGGCAAATGGAAGTTCGAGTTCATCAGGACCTACCCCGCCGAGCCCGCGGGTCTTCCTCGGCCCGTGTGGGATGTCGCCGACGGCGACACCCCTCCCGTGGATCCGCCACAGTGGGACAGCGCTGCAGCAGCCGCGCTGATCAAGACCATGAAGCGCCCGCCTTGGGCCCAGCCAAGCAGGTGCACCGATGTTCGCCCACGCCCTTCCGCCGCTGCCGCGCCAGAGTGGCCGCTCAGGCCAACCGCCCGCGATGGCCAGACCTGTTCTGCTATCGGGGGGGAGGCGCATTGGGCGACGACGTTGGCGCAGAGCTGGCAGGAGGGGGCGGGTGGTCATCGGCGCACCTGGCTGGCCATGGAGAGGTACAGGACGCGCGGCCCAGCTGCTGGTGGATGCGAGGCAGTCGTCCCCATACAGCGCGCCCGTGCCAACCCTCGACTTGGGCGGCAAGGACAACGCTGGTCAGCAGGGCGGCTTTGGTCAGCAGGGCGGCTTCCACGAGTTGTGCATGCTTGGGAGCAGCATGATGGCTCAGCAGATGATGCAGTGCATGATGGGCGGGCAGGGCAGCGCGGGCGCGAGTGCGATGGGCGGGGGCATGATGGGCGGCATGAACTTCTTCGGCAACGGGTTTGTCCCCCCGAACCCGTTGGCAGCATTCCAGCCGAAAGCCAAGGTACCGCCGCCGCCGCATGTCGCTGCAGGGGCCGCGGAGGGACCCGCTGGAGACGCTCAGCAAGAGGGCGGAGACGCTCCGTGTGCTGGTGGCGGCTCGGACACTGACGAAGCCGAGTTGCTCGCGAAGCGCATGGGCGTCGTGGCAGGCACTGCCAAAGGCAAGGCCAAACCCAAGGGCAGAGGCAAGGCCAAGGCCAAGGTCACTGCAGCCAGTGGCCAGGCCGAGGCCCGCCCCATGAAATGCATGAAGACGTGCATGAAGGCAGTGCCGAAGGCCAAGGCCAAAGCGAAAGCCAAGGCCAAGGCCAGATCGGCTGCCCCTGCAGGGACCAAGCGCACGACCCTCAGCTACGACCACCTCGTGTCCCGCGGTGCCATTGCCAACAAGAGCCACAGGAACTACACTAACGGTGCCCACGCAGGTGCTCTGGCGCTGGCTCGGAGGAACGGTTGGTCTGAGGGGCAGTCTCGCGCGTTTGCGAGGAAGGTGTACGCTGAGGCTAAGGCCGCGTGGGAAACGCATTCTAAGTAGTGCCCGCCCGCAGAGCCATTCGACAAGCTGCCTGGGGTCATCGTGGGGTGCGATGTTGTTGTAGCAGCACTGGCGCGGAGGCGCCCGCTATAGTTTCGCCAGATCGTGCCAGGTTCCCGGATAGTGCCGGGGCGGCTACAGGCCGCCTGAAAACAATCTGCCCGTGGGACAGACGTGAATATGATGTAGGCTCGGAGGAGGGGGATGATGAGGAGGAGGGTGAGGGAGGGGGGCGAGGAGGAGGAGGAGGAGGAGGAGGAGGACGGCGACAGATGGGGGTACCCTGAGGATAAGAAGGACGACGCGGGCGGGCTGGAAGCGGGCCTCGAGGCGGATGAGGAGCACATGGAGGGCAAAGGTGAGGACGAGAAAACAAGGTGAGGAGGTGGAGAAGGATTGGAGTGGGATTTCCAGAGATCCCAGGGCGCACCATCAATGCTGCTATATGCACCATCCATTCCCCACGTCCCCTCCTCATGAGTCCATGCGCTATTTCGTTTGTACACATGGGCGTTTCCCTTAATGATAGGCGCCCCATGGGCTGGACACTATACTTATGCGCCCGCAGTTGCGGATAAGAGTGAGGGGCGAAATTCCCTCAGTCACCCTCCTCAGTATCATTCCTCCCTCTCTCCCTCCTCCTCCTTCCTATGAGCCCTATGAGCCCTATGAGCCCTGTGAGCCCTATGAGCCCATATGAGCCGTATGAGCCCTATGAGCCCTGTGAGCCCTATGAGCCCTATGAGCCCTGTGAGCCCTATGAGCCCTATGAGCCCTATGAGCCATATGAGCCCTATGGGCCCTATGAGTCCTATGAGCCCTATGGGCCTGTGAGCCCTATGAGCCAGATGAGCCCTATGAGCCATATGAGCCCTGTGAGCCCTGCCCTATGAGCCATATGAGCCCTATAGGCCCTATATGAGCCCTATGAGCCCCATGAGCCCTATGAGCCTTCTGAGCCCTATGAGCCCTATGAGCCCTATGAGCCCTATGAGCTCTATGAGCCCTACGAGCCCTATATACGAGCCCTACGAGCCCTATATAAGAGCCCTATGAGCCCAATCGTGAAACGTGCGAGCGGTCTGTGGAATGTGCATGCGCGAAAACCTTTTGCGGGGACGCTGTACGCACGTGGCGGTCTATAAACATGTTGTAAGGCCGCAACACAAGGAATCCTTTTGTAAGGCCGCCACAACAGGAATCCTTTGTAAAGCCGCTACAAAATGAATTCTTCTGTAAGGCCGCCGAAATAGAAATCCTTTTTGTAAAGCCGCCACAAAATGAATCCATTTGTAAGGCCGTCACAAAAGAAATCCCTGTGTAAGGCCGCCACAAAAGGAATCCGTGTGTAAAGCCGCTACAAAAGGAATCCTTATGTAAGGCCGCCACAAAGGGAATCCCTTTGTAAGACCGCCACAAAAGGAATCGCTTTGTAAGGCCGCCACAAAAGGAATACATGTGTAAAGCCGCCACAAAAGAAATCCTTTTTGTAAGGCCGCCGCAAAAAGGAATCCCTTTGTAAGGCCGCTAATCCTTTTTCGGGAGCCACCAGCGGAAAACCAGGAAAACAATGAAAAACAAGGAAAACAAGGAAAACGCAGCGAAAAACAATGAAAAAACAAAAAAGACTGTGAAAATACAGCCGAAAACAATAAAATCAAAAGAAAACTTATAAAAACACAGCAAAAAGCAATGAAAACCAAAGAAAACCTGTGAAAACACTTTCTTTTTATGTGTGTCATGGTTTTTCGCTGTGTTGTCGTTGTTTTCCTTGTTTTTTCGTGTTTTCCTGGTTTTCCGCTGATGGCTCCCGAAGAAACATTAACGGCATTGGCGGCCTTACAAAAGGATTCCTTTTGTGGCGGCTTTGCAAAGGGATTCATTTTGTGGCGGCCTTACAAAGGGAATCATTTTGCGGCGGCCCTACAAAGGGATTCCTTTTGTGGCGGCCTTACAAAAGGATTCGTTTTGTGGCGGCCTTACAAAGGGATTCCTTTTGTGGCGGCCTTAGTTTTCTGTTTTTCCTTGTTGTTCGTTGTGTTTTCCTTGGTTTCCTTGTTTTTCCTTGTTTTCCTGGTTTTCCGCTGGTGCCCCCCCGAAAAAATATTTGCGGCGTTACAAAGGGATTCCTTCTGTAGCGGCATTACTAGAGAACACAACAATAAAAAAAACACGATCACAAGAAACACGTAAAACAGTAAGAACGAACCCAAGTCAAATAGGGTGAATGTTCTCCCTTTCGGGGTGGGGGGGGGGGGCAGTGTTATGGTTTCCCGCCGGGAATACCATGCTGGCGGCCAGAAGCCATGCGCCCACGTCTGCTGGCTGCTCCAGCAGGCAGTCAATATTGCCCACTGCGAAACCTGAGATAGTATCGGCAGCCGCCAGCGACGAGTTGAGAGCGCCCGCAGCCTGGCAAACAAAAGCTCACTTGGTTTTTGGCGGCAAGGACCACAAGGGGGAACAGCAACTACAGCGTTACAATATTCTAGCGCATGGTCGCCCACGATTCCCCCATTTCTGATATTGCATTAGCTGCGATACCGCGATGAGGCTGCCTTGTAGATTCCCCAACAGTGCTTGCACGCGGGGATTATTAAGTGGTCTCTCAAGACGGTGGTGGCGTTGGTGAGCGTTGGTGAAGGAATGTGTCCAGGACGCCTCAGCCCCTGGGGGATTCCTTCCCTGGTGAAAGTTGCAGTGATATCCATGGCCGATCCACGACTGGAGTTCCACCGGCTTCCAGGCCCTTGATTCCTTATCCAGTGGCTCCTTGTCCAATGCCCTCACCGCAATTGGCATGCGCTTCTGTGTGCCTCGCCCAGGGGCCGCCCAGGGCCGCCTCGTGCGCTGGCATTCGCTTCCGCGCAACTCGCCTGGGTGACCAGACATGGCCGCCCGTGGGCGTCTCGTGCGCTGGCGTGCGCTCCTGGGTTCCTCGCCCAATGGCCGCTCGTGGCCGCCCGTGGGCGCGTCGTGGGCGCCTCGGTGCCCTTGCGTGCGCTTAGTGGCCGCCCGTGGCCGATCGTGGGCGTCTCGTGGGCGCCTCGTGCCGCTGGCTGGCGGCTCCAGTTTTGTCCACCCGATGGCCGCCCGTTGGGCACATCGTGGGCGCCTCGTGCGCTGGCTGGACATAGCTTGCACCCAAGAGAACTGCACCACATGGCTTGCACCATATATACTTTGTAACACATGCGTTGCACGACTCAGCTTGCGCCACACAGCTTATACCACATTGCTTTCACCCCCACGCTGGCACTACATATACTCTTGCACAACATAGCTTACACCACATTGCTGCCACCAAATGGCTTCCACCGCATAGCTTGCACCAACTAGGTTGCACCGCACTGTTTCCAGCACATAACTTGCACCATGTGCTCCCACCATATAGCTTGCATATCCACCATGTACAAACTCACTGCGCAGGCTCCACGCTGGCAAACATCCTGCTTTGAACGTAGGCCAGAATGCATTTCCAGTGCTCGTAGGAAGTACTATAATATTGACACATTTATATATATATATAAAAAATATACACATAGATGCGTATGTATGTATGTACGTACGTACATAGGTCTGTATGTATGTATGTATGTATGTATGTGTGTATGTATGTATGTATGTATGTGTGTTTGTATGCCTGTTCCCCAATCAGAGCTTGCCTCTGTAGGGGTCCTAGCGGATTCATATGGTTAGGTGAGGTGTGCCGCCGATTTCGGCGGCGGGCCCGAGTGCCCGGGTGCCTGGGTGCCCGGATGCCCGGGTTCCCAGGTGCGCGGGGGTGCACGGGTGCCCGAATGCCCGGGTGCCCAGGTGTCCAGGTGCCCAGGTGCCCAGGTGCCCTGTAGCCCTATAGCCCTAGAGCCCTAATAGCCTAATACCCCTAGAGCCTTATAGCCCTATAGCCCTATAGCCCTAATTGCCCTAATTGCCTTATACCCCCCATATAGGCCAATAGCCCTATAGCCCTAATAGCCCTAATAGCCTTGTAGCCATACAGCACTATAGCCCTATAGCCCTATGGCCCTATAGCCGTATAGCTCTACAGTCCTATAGCCCGATAGCCCTATAGCCCTATCATCATATAACCTCATAGCCACATAGCCTTCTTGCCCTGTAGCCCTACAGCCCTATAGCCACATAGCCCCATAGCCCGATACCCTTTACACAAATATGATTGGGTTTCCCCAGTATCGTATGTATGTATGTATGTATGTATGTATGCGTGCATGCATGCATGTATGTATGTATGTATGTACGCATGTATGCACTTATGTATTCATATGTGGGCATCCCTTGAATGGTGCCCAAAACGGACCAATAGCTTTTGAACACAGGCCTGATCAATGATATCCTTGCCAATACGTGAAGACAGCAGCGCGTTCAGGATCAGGAAGCAGGACGTGCCATATGAAATGGTAATCTTGTACAGGCTACCAAAGCGCTCTAAATTCGGATTCAGCGCGAACTTCATGCCGACCACGAAGACGCCCAGCGGAGCCAAGATGAACCAAAGGATGTTGACCACCTGCTTCCCGCAGTTGTTGCATTTGAACGGATCTGCGGTCGACCTGCCGTGCCCTTCTCGGCATCCTGCGCAGCCTGGCACATCTGCATCGTAGCTATTTGCGCAGGGCCCGTTGAGCATGGTCCGAAGGCCGCACGTGGGCGGACTCAAAGAAGGGTCTTGATTGGGGCGTGTAACCTGGTTTCCTGGGCAAGCTTCCCAATTGGGGCATCGATGCGCAGCCAACTTGACGGGATCTTTGCGTACCAGCTTCATGGCGACGCCAGGAGGGACTTTCAGTACGTGATCCTTGCTAAATGTCATTGGCTGGTCTGCCTGCTTCGAAAGGTTTCCGATTGCAGCGTACTCGGCGCTGAGCTGGCTTCGTTCAGTGCATTCGTGTAAGCTCCGATTCGCGCTGGCCCTGACATGCGGGACGGCATCATTGTTTAGCTTCACCAATAACGGCAGGAATTGCTCGCAAGAAGTGGCCATGCAAACTGTCAACGCAGCGTCTGCGACAGCGACTCTCACGCTATCTACTGGATTGCTGCCCATGTCACTCATGGTGGACAGGAGATTCATGCAGAGACCTGTACCTGCTTCGCATGCCCGAGGCATGACAAGACGGGCAAGCGGTTCTACAATCTCAGCTTCGTCAGTCGCAAGCCGCTTTATAGACGGCAGCAGTTCTTCACACAGTCCAGCTCTGCACGCCGCAGGAATGAGGCGAAATGCCACGTGACGTCTCACGATACTGTTTGAATCATTCGCTAACGAAACTACTGCTGGAATAAATGTTTTGGTGGACGGGCTCACCACGCACGCAAGTGGCAATGAATACCAAACGAGCCTTCTCCTCACAGCAATATTTGAATCATTGCTGAGACGCATGAACGTCGGAACCATCTCCTGGCAGCAGCCAGCACGGCAGGCGGCCGGCAAGAAGAACTTGGCAAGACTGACCCTCACCTCAGTGTCTAGGTCACGCTCCAAAACATGCAACGAAGTCATCGTGTCGTTGCAGCCGGCGTGCGGTCGTAACGTTGCTGGCAGAGCGTATCGACCAACGAGCCGTCTTACCTCAACATGTGAGTCCTCGCTCAGGCTGCGCAGAAGCGGAAGCAATCCACGGCAGCGCACGGCTTTGCACGCCGCTGGGAACGCATACTCTGCGACTGTCTGCCTCACGTCTTCAGCTGAATCCCTGCCGAATGCTTCCACGAGCGGAAGCACCTCCTCGCACAACTCCGCTGCATAGGCACAGATCGCGGGGATCGTTATCTTAGCTACTTCATGTCTTAACGACGAGTCATTGGCGATGATGAGGTGGTGCAACGTGGGTAGGACATCCCGGCAACTGTCTAGGCTTGCTTCGCAAGCACTTGGAATTGAGTACCTGACGCACCGAGAGGCGTTGGCCTGGCAATCACTGGCCCACTCCAACCCTGGTCCGCGCTGGACGGCGGTATCCGTGGCGGCGGGAGTGGCGACTGAGGCTGCAGACACCTCGAAGGTGGAGAACGTCTGCCCAGAGTCGCGGTACCCCAAGGCCACCAGCGGCAACAGAGCTACTATCCTGGAACTCGTTGCCATCATGCGTATGTAACATGTATGTTCTGACATTCCTCAGAGAACAGCTCAGAAAATACGCGTTGGACGTGAAACCGACAACGCTTGAGCCGCGAATGTTATGAATCAGACATGAGCGATTGGCCATCGATCCCCCCCACCCCCGTACACTGAAAAAAAGCGCAATGGTGAACGATGTGTATAGGACCAGTCCGCATGTCGCGCAACCTACACGTAACAAGGAGCCCCGGAAGAAGCGCCCGCGGAGCAGAGGACGACGCGGATAGTCGGACGGAGCCGATACAAACCATCCGAAAAAGGAGGCGGTCGCTCGGATCGACCCGCGAACGAAGGTACCTCGGACGGAGACGCCAAAATCAAGAAACTGGTGAAATAATCCACCGACCCTGTCGGCGTGTGTGAGACGTTTTTCCATTTGAATCGTCGTCGCCGTCGCCGTTCCCCGCCATTCCCTGCACCTCCTCCTCAACCTCAAGCGATCCAACCAGCAAACAGAAACCAAACAACGTCGTAACTGATTCGAGGGGAAGCTCCTGCCTCCCCTTTGGTCCCTTCCCTGGCGGGAGGGGGTAGCGGGCGGGGGTCCCAAGGGGGTAGCGGGGGGAGTCCCGGGGGAAAGTCCGAGGGGAAGGTCCCGTGAAGGATCCCAGGGGTCGTGACCTGCCCCCAAGCGGGTCCCCCAATGAAGCGGGGGGACAAGGGGGGGGTCCCTTTGTGAACAGGGGAGAAACAGGACCCTGCCTCCCCCCTGTGGACACGGGGACCACCATCCCCCGCTCCTGCTGGACCCTCCCCCCCAGACACACCCTCCTCACTCTTTATCTACTGTTGCGGGATGCTGCGTGATTTTCGTACATGCCCCTTCAAAAAGCCTTAGATCTGCTCCGAAGCGGCTCCGATTGGCCACGGAGCTCCCCAAGAACTCCCTCGGGAGGCCCCCAAACAGAGCCCAATGGGCTCCCAAGAGAGCCCCTAGGAGGGCTCCAGAGGGTCAGCGTCGTCGTCGTCGTAGTCGCCGCCGCCGCCGTCATTGTCGTCGTGTCCCTTCCGAATCGGTGGTGCTGGCCGTAAGACCTTCCCAATATACGTCTGTATACATGGTTGTGTATATGAACATTCATCTATACATATATATACACACACACACACACACACTAGAACCATCGCGCGCGCTGCGCGCGCGCTCAGGTTCTAGTTGAGGTCACCGCTCAGGTGCGATGCCCGCGACGATTCTTACCACGAAGTCGGCGGCGTGCACTCCGCTCATGTTCGCACGCCATGTTCCGGAGGAGCGTTCCCGCAGCATGGGGCGCCAGAGGCTCCCCCGCTCTTCCCCCCTCCCGAACTATCCTGCCGAAGAACTCTTGGGTTGCGTAGGGCCGGTCTTGCGGGCTCCCTGGGGCTCTCTGGGCCCGCCTAGGGCTGTTTGGGAGCGAACCTGGAGGCGCGCTGGGCCCTAGTGGAGCGTCGAAAAGCCGAAAAGACAAGAAGGCCAAGATCCTCCAATTCCTACTTAAAATGAACGATGTTGGCCTGTTGGGGCCCTCTTGGGGGTGCTCCTGGAGGCGTCTTGAGCCATGCTTGAAGCCTCTTGGGAACTACCTGGGGCAACCTGGGGCTCTCTTGAGGCGGAAGCCCTGGGTTTTCCGGACGCGGTCCGTCTCTTGGACACCTCTCGGGCCTGTTTTGGGGCACTCGTGGGCTGCCCTGGGCGCTTCTTGGGCCAGCCTTGGGCTCTCCGGGACCGCCTCGGGGCGGCCTTGGGCGCTTCTGGAGCTGCTTGGGAGCGGTCTCGGAGGCCTCCTGGGCTGCCTAAGAGCGTCGGACAGCCGCAAAGATCGGAAGGCCAAAACCCTTCCAAAACTATTGTAAAACCATCAATGTTTGGCCTGCTGGGGCCCTCGTGGGAGTGCTCTTGGAAGCGTTTGGAGCCATGTTGGGGGACTCTTGGGAGCTGCCTGGGGCCTCTGGGGTCACTGTTGAGGCGGGAGTCCTGGGTGTTCGGTACGAGGTCCCTCTCTTGTGCCCTTCTTGGGCTTGTTTTGGAGCCTTCTTGGGCTGTTGTGGGCGCTTCTTGGGCCAGCCTTGGGCTCTCTGGGGCCGCCTTGGGCTTGTCGTGGGAGCCTCTGGGGCTGCTTGGGGGCGGACCTGGAGACCTCCTGGGCCGTCTTGGAGCGTCGTACAACCGGAAAAAACAGAAGGCCAAAATCCTTCCAAAACCGTCGGGAAACCATCAATTTTGGCCTCCCGGGGCTCTCTTGGGAGTGCTCCTGGAAGCGTCTGGAGCCATGTTGGAGACCTCCCGAAACCTCTACCACGTGCTTCGGCGACATGGGTCGAAGATGGGAACCATTCCTGGTGCAGAAACATCACAAGGGTCCGTCCAGAGCAGCTCGGGAAACGCCCCGGAGCGACTCTGGAGAGGCCCCGGGGGGGGGTCCCCCCATGGCGAGTCGAGGCAGCTGGCCAGAGGCCCCCGGCCCCGTACCCCGACATATATACATACATGGGGGATTCCGACCCCGGGGACCCGCAGGCCCTCTCCCCTTGTACATAGGTAGTGCCCCCCTCCCAGGAGCCCTCCGGGACCCGCCCCCGAGGCTCAGAGCAGCCCTAAATCCGCCCAAGATTGTTTACAGATGGCCCAAGAGCTCTCCAAGACGCACCAAGAGGACCCCAAGAGCGCTCCAAGACGGCCCAGGAGGCCCCCAAGGGTGCCCGAGAGGCTTCCGAAAAGGTCCTCGAGAAATTCGAATCTTTCACAAACCAGCGGGAAATCTATATTTTTGGCCTCAGAGGCCCTCAAGACGGCCCAAGAGGCCTCCCAGAAGGTCACCAAAAGGCAAAAACAGCCAAATTCCTTTCGGAAAACGTACGTTTTTAGCATATTCGCTTCTTCGGTCCTAACAGCGCCCAAGACGGACCCAAAGGCCCCCAAGACGGCCGTAAAACGACCCAAGAGGCCCCCAAGAGGGCCCCAAGACGGCCCAAGAGAGCTCCAACACGGCCCATGAGAGCCCCCCGACGGCCCACGACGGTCCCCAGAGGTTCCCAAAAGAGTCCCCAGGGAGCCCCAAGAGGGCCACAGAAGGCACCCTCGACGGCCCAAGAGGGCCCCAAGAGGGCCCCAAGACGGCCCAAGCGCCCAAGACGGTCCAAGAGGGCCCCGGGACGGGCCAAGAGAGCCCCAAAGAGCCCCAAAGAGCCCCAAAAGGACCCCCAAGAAGGTCCCAAGAGGCCCCCAGAGACTCCCAAAACGCTCCCAAAACGGTCCCAGGAGGCTTCCCAGTAGTCACCCGTAAGCGTATGGGAGGTCTCGCTTCGACGTCCTGCACGAGGCTCCCAGAAAAGGCTTCAAGAGGCTCCCGATTCACGATCCATCTCAGGGCTTCAGAGGCCACACAGAAACATGCCGCGTGGCCCACAGAAGCACCCAAGACGCCCCGAACTCACGATCCAGGTCAGGGGTGTATTTACTGCCATGGGCGGGGCGGCGGGATACGAACGTTGGCTCTGGAACCGTCGGTGGAGCTCCCTGTTGATACGGTTCGTGTGAGGAGACAGTCGACATACGCGTGTGGGGGGACGTGACGTTATGCGAATCCCCCCACTAAGGCCGTACGTGAAACGACATCCCTCTGGGGCACGATTCGTGTGTTGGGTGTGCCGAGATGGGCGGAGCGACGTCGTGCGAACTGTGTCCCTGGACCCGAAAGAGAAGCTCCCAGGGGGACAAGATCCGTGTGAGTGCCGTGCCGAAACTGACGGGGGGGCGCCATGTGAACCCCGCCTTCATCTGGGGCCGTAGGTCTCGCTTCCATCCGCATGATCGGTACTTTTTCACCTCGAGCTCAAGCCAGTTGTGGGTCACTGCTTCAGTGGAGCTGTGACCTTCTCAAGGGATGGGGCTGTTGAGAACGCCCTTCTTGGGGCTCATTGTGGGCCTCTGCGTTTTTTTGTCGCGCTGAGGAGGCACTTCCTGGGACCCTCTCTTTCTGTCGTTATCTTCGGGCTTTCTTGGGGCGCCCCTTGGGGCCCTCCTGTGCTTCGTTCTGGAGCCTGCTTGGAGCTCTTTCGGGGACACGCTTGGGCCCCCCTTAGCCTCTCTCGGAGAACTCATTGGATGTTCTTGGGTGCCCTTTGACCCTGTCTTGGGCTCCCCTTGGGGTCCTCTTGGGCTCTTCCCAGGGCGGCTCGTCCCTGGGATCTCTGAGTTCCGTGACGCCTCGGACTCTCTCGGTCTTTTGTCTTATCGTGCATTGTATTGCATTGCATTCCACTGGGCTGCTTTCCGTTGCATGTGCAATTGCATTGTTTCGTGATCCACATTGCACTTATGAGCATCGCTTTCCTTTGCTTTGCATTGCACTCATAGCCTTGCATGTGTTTGGCTAAACTGGCTTGCATAGCTTCGAATTGAATACTGGAGAGGCCTTCCTGCCGGTGCCGCCGACCCTGAACGACGACGGCGGCGGCGACGACGACGACGACGACCAAGGGGGGTCGCTCCCCCCTGTGGAGGGGGGGACTGGCCCGTGGGGGGGGCTCCCTCCTGTGGACAGGTAGAGCATGGGACGCTTGGAAGGGGGGGCAAAGCGGGGACGCTGGGGGGAAGGGAGGAGAGGCTCTCTCCCCCCGGTTCTTGGGGGGGTCCCGGGGACCCTCCGCCACATATTCGGGATCGGCGAAACAATAACAGGAGCCCCACGGGCCCCAGGGGTACCCCCCGGGACCACCCCCCAGGACCACCCCCCGAGACCACCCGCCAGGACCACCCCCCCGGAGTTGCCCCGGGACACCCCCCCCGCTGGGGAAGGGATCAAGGGAAGGTGCTTCCCTTCGTTGTTCGATTCGATTTCGTATTGGCTGGATCGGTTGAAGAAGAGGGCCCGGGGAAAGGGGGAAGATGGCGAGGGCGACGACGACGACGACAACGACGACGGCGACGGCGACGACGACACCGACGACGACAAACGGAAGAGCGCCTCACACACGCCGACAGGGTCGGCGGATTAAGGAGCATATGTCATTGTCGGTGCTTGGGTTCTGTTCGGCCAGCATTATGGATGCTTCTTGTATCTCATGCTTACACCATCAATGGGTAATCACTTCAGTGGATACGGGACCTCCTCAAGGGATGGGGTCGACTAGAACCTAAGCGCGCGCGAAGCGCGCGTGGCTCTAGTATATATATATATACAGCCAGTAAGATAATCAAGGCAAGTGTCACTGCTGGTGCCAATTAAGAAAACTGGGCCAGCTTCCCGGAAGTTTCGTGGAACACGTCTGGGCCAAGATGCTCGACTGCATACACTCCGTGCGGGCATGAGTTCTCGACGTCGGCTCTGTTTGCAGGGGTGAGAATGCGGAACACGCAAGCCCTGGGCCCCCTCCAGGGCCCCAGATCTGTCCGAAACCTGCGCGTTCCCCCGAAACGCCGACCGCGGCATCGCCTAGTTGACTATACAGGTCAGTGGTTTCTCGCCCATGTGTATTGCGCGGGTGGGTGCGACCCGATAGGGCAAACCGGCCTGCGCCTTGTCAGAGGTTGGCGGATGAACACGCAGTGGCCCCGACCAGAAAATCGAGTTCGGGCTCGGTGCGTGTCACGCGCAACCGGCGCGTGGGCGAGGCGAAGCTACGCGGGCAGGCAGGAAATTCTACCTGCAGTAACTGCAGCTGGGTCGATCAATAAATCCCGTTCTGGCGTGGCGTGGCCGTGGGCGCCTAGGGTGGAAGATAAGATGGTGGGCAGGTTGATCCATTTGAACGTCTGGGGGCTATTTTGGGAGTCATAGCGTGGCTCCTTGGAAATCTCTGGGGACGTCTTGGGGGCCTCCTCGCGGTCAATATTAAATCGCACCCCTTTTCTGAGGCCACTCTTGGGGCGTCCTGGAGCCCTCTGATGTTGTTTAAAGGCCCGGATTTGGGACTCTTGCTGCTCTATGGGGTGTCATCTTGTGGTTCGATTGAAACCTACTGGGGTTGTTTTCGGGACCTCCTGGCAGTCTCGGCGGCCGTCATTGAGGGGAGAAGCTCAACAGGGTAGGTCGCGCGCCCACTCTGGGGCCACTCTTAAGGCGTCGTGGAGCCCAAGAACACGACAGCCGAAACGAGAACACGGAACCCGTCTTTCTGGCAACAGAGAACCAGAACACAAGCGCCAGAAGAAGAACAGCCCTGGCAAAAACCAAACACCGAATGGCCACAACAAGGAATTCTAAATCCGCGGGCGCCAGGGTGTGCGAGACAGTCACGCGCCTGTCAAAGCGAGCTGTGGGCTGCACCCGAAGCAAATACAGGCACGAAGCGGAAGAGCAAGAGACGAGAGCAAAAGCAAAGGCGGAGCCCAATCAGACCATGTAGGTAGGCGCGGGAGCGCTGGGGGGAACATGCAGCTGCGTACGACCCGGGTCACCTGCACGAAGTGAAGGCCTTCTAGGCGCTTATGAGCACCAAAATGTCTGGGGACAAAAGGTGGTGTCGCAGGTGGCTCAGAGATCCGCATTTGAACAAGAAGCCTTGGGTGCCAAATGGCTGGAAATCCAAGTGTCCACCGTGCGAAGCGGACGAACCTGGCAGAAATTTGGCTGGTATGAACCAGCTTTGTAAAGAAAACCTTGATTTGGACGAAAGCAAATTTGAACTGGATGTCCTTGGAACCGAAAGCAGGCAGCTTGGGTGCACACCGTGATTGCGGGACATAGGCTAAACCGCGGCAATGATGAGCCAGCCTTGAAGAGGAACCCTTGAAGTGGCCGCACGAAGCCCGGGCACGACGCGGAGGCGCAGTTTGAAGAATTCCAGGTGAAAGCCGAAGGGACGGGACACGCACGCAGGAAAGGCGAGAAGAGGAAGGCCTGGACTGGATGCCCAGGGCGTCCAACCGCAAAAGGAGCAGCACCCAGAGCCGGGTGGCGGACGAGATGGACGGCCGAGGGCGGACGCTAGCCAGAGGATCCCGCGAGGCCCTTGCCGAACAGCAGGAGGATGACCCTCGCCCAACACGAAGCGCACACAGGCAGCCGGGCGGGCCAAGGGGGGCAGCGCCACGGCGGCGCGGCCAGGAGGAGAGGGGACGGCGAAAAGCCCGACGCGACGGCGAACAGCCCACTCAACGGTCGTTTACAGGGTTTATACGAGGCGGGGATTTGTCCATATCCATCGCCTGGGAACCGACGTCCTTGTGCCCCAGCGGGCGGTGGATATGGACCCGAATTGATCCATATCCGCCGACTGTGGAGGTCCGCGACGATCGATCCCACAGGCGGTGGCTATGGATGAATCCCCGTCTCGGAGTTTAACTGGGCAGCCGAGTAATCGTAAACGTCTGGGTAGGGCACCGCCCGTGCGGGTCGGGAGCAGAGCGCGAGGAGACTGGCGCCAGGGGTCCCTGGCGCGGCCTCTGGGTGCGAAGAGGGCCGCCTGGGTGACCGCAGGGGGGCGTCTCCTGTTTTGTTGTGCTCCCACTGGTCGCGTTGTGAAGGGTCGCAAGCTCAAAGGAGGAGAAGGGGAAGGCTGCCGCGGCGGCGGCGCCGGGGGTCCAAGCTCGCGGCGGCGGCTGCTCCTGCTGCGACGCTTGCGCGTCTTGAGACAGCTGTTGCGTAGCGAACGTAGTAATTCCTCCGCCCCCGCTCCCGATCCGATCAGTTACCCACCCACCAAAATACCCACCCCCACCTTGCGTAGTGGCAGCTGCGGCGCAGCGGGTGTGAGGCTTCGGCGATAGAAGACGCATCGTTCGAGGGAGCTGCCGGAGGGGAGGAAGGCGATTGGGCAAGAGGTCGGATACTTCCCGCTGGTGCTGTGACAGCCTGTGTGGTGGCCTATGTCTGGGTCATCGGTGCCACCACGGCGAAGGCGAAAAAAGTAGGCCGAATATGCATACGCAACGACGGACAGAGAAGCCCAA